>BLKM01009501.1:1776918-1796637 GCA_013340265.1 Coptotermes formosanus | reverse complement strand
CAGATTGTACGTGCACCATGTTATGTGGTAGTAATAGAAAGGGAACAGGAAGTGCAGCTGGAAATACAGGACAGGATATTAAGGGACCAGTTAATGGTTAGTTCTGTCCATGAGGTTGCTGGCTACACTAAGGTATATGTTGCATATAATATTTTGACATTTGGGAAATTACAATATCCTGCAACCCTTTGGTGCTGGAGGTGTCAGATATCACACCTTTTACTGTAGTAGTGTGGAATCATAAGACTTAATGGAAAAGTCTTTAAAACTCAAGCCTCTTACAAAGGAAGTCTTACGTTTTGATTCAGTTATCTTCCTGTTTGGTACACCTTTCATAAACTGACCTCACCTCCATCCTTTTCTACACCTGTCATTGTTGAGGACTGTGTTAGCGTATGTCTGAAGTCCTGCAGGTACTGTGCGTAAAAACATAAGGGGAACACTGTTGACATTCCTGCATCTTGGCATACAGCTGTTTTTCACAAATACAGGTCATCCATGTACATACCTTATCTCATGTTAGGTACTGAGGGTAATATCCATGATATCACCATGCAACTAGCTGGGCTTTTATTAATGACCTTTAAGCACTGCCATGTACGTCATATCCTTGTAAAAAACAAAATGATAGGATGGGGTGATGGTAATAGTGATTCACTTTAGGGTAACAACCACAATATGTTATTTGTATTCTGTGTCTACACAGAAATTATTAAAAGATTTTGTGTGTGTGTGTGTGTGTGGGGGGGGGGGTGTAATCTAGTGACACTATCAGTATCTGGACTGTATAGCATTGATGGTAGATGAATGATTATAAATATGAAGTAGCAGTGGAAGGACAATTGACAGGAAAACTGGATTACTCTAAGAAAAGTCTCTTCCATATCCACTTTGTCCACCACAAATCTCACACAGAGTGGCCTGAAATTGAACCTGGGTCTCCATGGTCGTAAGCCAGTGGGCCTGACTTATGGCACAGCGTACCGTGAAACTCTTAATCATGTGTAATGTAAACACTCTATTGAAACAAATTCATAGTCATGCCAAGTTTTTCAGATCATTTTTCTGATAAAAGGATCCATTAAGAAATGTAATTAACAGATTAGTAACAACATGTTTATGTCCAAACATGTTGCTGTTCACCCAAAAATTTAACAGTAGCATGTTTTAACAGTTTTAATGTAGATGATAAGAAAACATTCCATTATGTGTGTAATGTAGAGCAGAGTATCAACTTTTCAAGGCAGGCACTCTGCCATGGAATTATTTTGAAAAGAGATAGTGTGATGTGCAAGTGTAACACAGCCAGATACTTGGCAAGATGCCTCATTAAAATCATTGAATTTATACTCATTTCAGTGTCAAGGTGAACTCGCAGTATCCAGCAAACCTGATGCGGCATTTGCAATTGCTGCAATCATTGAGGCTCTCTGGGCAGATTTCCCAGATTTTGGGCAACTAGTATTAGGGCATTTTCATAGAGAATGTCCTTATCTTGTACCCATATTCATGCCACAGTTGGAGGGTCAGTCCACTGAGGACTATTACAAGTAAGCTGTCTTGAATTTGTCTTTGTATTGTATATGTGCAAATGTTAATCACAAATGGAATTGGTTTTAGTCCCAAACTTGAAAAAGGGATATGCTAATGCCACTGCATCAAAAACCTCTATTTAACTTTGTGTCGTTTATAGTATTACCTCTTGTAATCGTATTAGATGAGTTAGCAACATAATAATTGGTAACTGTGGTTCTGAAACACTTCACATGTGATAGGCCTACAGCAGATTGATGATTAGTCAAAATCATTAAGTGTCCAAAGTTTCAGTCAGTTTAGCATACACTTATACAAACTTACACTTAAAGTTTATTTATTTACAATGGTTACTATCTACATGGAAATTACACATAACACATGTGACACACTGAAATAGTCCTTCTGATAATGAACACCAAAGATAATTACTCCCAAGATCACATATTAGTGGACTCCATCACTAAGATAATAAGTAGACTGAACATTGTGGTTGAGTGAGTAGCACTCAGGCTTCATATCTGAAAGAGCTCAGGTTTAAATCGTGTCCTGACTGAGGGTCTTTGTAGTTACAGATGCCAGGATGGTGCCTTGAACTAGAGCATGACTGCTTCCTTTCATATCCTTTCCGCTTCCCTGTTTACTAATCATCATATGATTCACTGCTATATGGTCTGTGTTATAACATCATTGAATATAACATAAATAGATAAATAACTTTATATGACCCATAGTCTGTCAAGAATTTGATTATGGTCAACCTCGGTTATGACGGATCCCAAGGGGAGTCCTAAAATTATCCATTACAAGCCGAACCATTATATCCAAGGTTCAGTTAAAGTACTTTTTAAAATAACATTTACATTAATACCACTTAAATTATGCTTGTTTTCAGTTTTATTGCATATGGACATGAACAGATGTATTTTGCACGTCCAAAAGCACACATTACACATGACAACCTCAGGATTGTTCATTCTTGTTTTCTTAAACCAGGCCAGCAATGCTACATCGACTTCATCAGATCTGCTCTTCCTATGTCACTTTGCATCAGCACTATAGCTGCTGTTTTCAAAAGACTGTTTAATTTTTGTTGCATTTTTTAGCGTATGTCCTAGCGTACTGGTTGGAATTCCAAAGTGTTGAGCAATATCCTTTTGACTTAAATGTTTGTGACTTTCCCAGAAGGAAACAGTGTCATATTTCTTAGATAAAGTGAAAGCATGGTGGTGGCATGTCATGGTTTTACAATTGTAAAGAGAAAAATTGAAAAGTTGTTTTAAAGGCTGCTCCGCAAAATGAAGAAAACTTAAACACACACTCTGTCTTGTCCTGCTACAAATTTAAGCCAGTGCGCAACAGGTGGGGGTGTAGAAGTTATATAACTGACAGTGTATGTACCTGCTATATACAGATGTATGCGCCGAAATTAAGGAAACTTCCGCTAGTTGAAACAGATCACAGCGAACCACCTGACACAAGTGCAGTACAATTCTTGAAGTAGCCTAAGTCAAGGGAGTACCACGCACCAAGCTGCCCAAATGCTTCCCTCCTTTATTAACCTATTGTATTGTACAGTACACTCAAAATTTGTAAACACGAATTTGCGCTTCTTTCGTCAGCCAGTACTAATACATATCACTTCTTCGCTGAACAGTCACTTCTGTTTACGTACAGTAAAAGGCTTACAAATTCCCTACCTGAAAGGTCACAGGTAAATGCGCCGAAGTCAAGCTGTAATTGATTTATGACATGGCACTCTACCCCCAAGTGCCATAAAGGTGCAGGCATATGGCAATTACTTTCCCTTTGGTGCATGAACAGAAACCATCAGGTAGAGACTGCTGCGGCTTATCCATTATAACCGCTAAGGGTTGGACCTTGTCCTTAGGAAAGCCAAACAAAGTGCAAAGTTTACAAGTCTCCACGGCGTCTCCAGGTACAAAACACTTCTGAATTACATATGCAGTCTTCATGCTGCTCTGATGAGGAAGCTGTCTGCTCTCAGACACACTGTGACCATTGTGAACTCTCCATTATTTTACCAAAAATGGTATAGCCGAGGAAAATCAGCTGTTGGGAATGTTGGAGAAAACCGATGTGACCGAAGATCCGATATATGAGAGACTGTTGTAACCGAGATAGTTACTGTGATAAAGCATAGGGAAACAGCCGGAAAATGAAAAAACGATCTGTTGTAACCAAAGTCTGTTATAACCTAGTTTGACTGTGTACACAATAACAGTACCAACACAATGCATACAAGTATATTAAAAGTAGTCAGATACACATTGACCTCCATTTGTATTTTTGTATGAATATACAGTCTTCCCTGTTCTGCATTAATCAATTTTTTATGATCCATGCATTAGATGATTGTATAGAATAATAGTACGAACAAAATGCACACAAGTATATTAAAAATAGTTATATACACAATGACCTCCACAACTTCTTATTTTGTGACCAGCCAGGTGCCATGTCAGAGATGAAAGCCCCAGTGTAACGTATTGTCTAATGCTGTGCACCTTCATGGTCAGTATCAGTTGTCAACAGTGTCTGCTGTCTTGCCTCGATATTTTTTATGCCATCACCATGCGTCATTTGTCTCAGCACTGTAACCTAGGAATAAGGATATAAAAAATGTAGTGACAGTCAGCGTGTTAAAAGACTGAGAATGCTCCCTTATGAGGGCTATAGCACACCTCAGGGGATAGTGATAGTTGAGTGTGGAACTGTGATGGAACAATGATCAGGTGGGAAAACCAAAGGAACTTTGAGAAAAGCCGTCTTCAGTGCCGCTGTCCACCACAGATCTCACATGAAGTCCTGTTGGATTAAACCTGAGGCTTCATGTTGTGTTGGGAAGCCAGTGTCTAACCACCTGAGTAATGACATAATAAATAAATTAATTAATTAAAATAATAAATAGAAAAAGTAGCAAGGAGAATTTATAATGTCTACTTTCCTTTTAATGTTTGAGTCTGTATGGTGAGACTAGCAAGGACTGTAAGTTAATCATGATGAGTTTTGCATGCTTTATTTCTGGGTATGTTATGATCTGTCTTCATACAAAATATATGCCTGGCTGTCATGGTTTGTTAGTTTGCCTTAAAACCAGAAGCTAAATTTAGATTTTTATATTCAATGTTTTGCTGTTTTATGTTATACAAAAAGGAATTTTAGTAAAAGTTATGTATGTTTTGATGCTCTATTACCATAAATAATTTCAGGACTTTACATTAAATAGCACTAGTGTGTCTCCCACCTCAAGCTTATACAGCTTCCATCTTGGTATTGTTACTGTTACGAATTAAAAAAGTGCAAACGTATTGGTATGATGCTTTCTCAGCTGTGTGGGTTATATAATGTTAATAGGAAGGGTGATTCTAACAGTAAATAGGAAAGAATGTGAGAACGAACAGTCAAAGCCAAGTGTGTAGTAATATCTAAACATTTGCCTGGAGGGACTGAAGAAGAGAATGAAAAATGCCAGTTGAAATAACCTGCCTGTGGGATGTGAATTAAACCTTGAACTTCCTGACTTGAAGCAGGATTATCAGCCACTTGACTACAGTAATGTTGTTTTCATTAAAAGGTAAAGGTAAAGCAGTCCCAGTACAGGCCTGGACAGCCCTTAGGGTTCCAGGAGGTTGAGGCTCCCAGATTTCTAGACAATCGGCACATGAAGGTGGTAGGTTGTCAGCCATACGCACCGGCCGTGTTTACCCCCCAGGAAATATTCCTGGTACTCATTTCTGTTACAGGCTGAGTCGACCCCAGGGATATAGTGCGACTGACAGGATTATGCCAATGAAAAAATCCACGGACACTATCGGGAATTGAACCCGCGACCTGCCGGTTTGTAGTGCAGTGCCTCAACCAACTGTGCCACCGCGGCCCCCAGTGTTGTTTTTATTAAGAAATTAAATTGTGTTACAGGTTACTGGGTTATCGTTACAATGAGAATGGTGAAGTGGAGAGACAGGACAAATTCCTAAAGCGTATGTCTGGAATAATGCGACTATATGCTGCAATACTAGTAACCCACCCATGCAGGTATCAGCAGAACAAGAATCATCCCCATGGTCTTTCACAGGCTTGGCGCTGGATCTCATGTGTGCTAAATATGGGTAACTTCCTCTCTTCGTTTCTGCAGTACAACATATCTGCAGAGATGAATTTTAAAAATATTAACTATCTTTTACTATATATTGTAGCACGTATTTTGTTTCTTGTATAAGCAGTGCATATATTTATCCGCCGATCCCAGTGGCCACATGGTCTAAGGCGTGGGCCTTTGGCCGAGTGCTTGCTGGGATCATGGGTTCGAATCCTACCAGGGGCATTGATGTTTGTCTCTTGTAAGTGTTGTATGTTCTCAGGTAGAGGTCTCTGCGATGGACTGATCACTCGCCCAGAGGAGTTCTACCTAGCGTGGTGTATCTAAATCAGTGTGATCATGGAACCTCAAAAATGAGGAGGGCTGTTGAGCCAGAAACAAACAAAAAAGCATATATTTATCCCCTTGATGTGAGGATTCGTATTCTGAGAGCACAGAGACAGCTAATTCATCACTGCTTCAGTAAGTGAAAGTACAGTATTGTTTTCTGTGTTCTTCAGATCCAAGACCTGACGTCTCTGCAACTTTGCTGTATGACTTCCTGGAAGTGGCAGGCAGTGCCTTATATTCTCACTATGGACAACAGTTCCAGAAGCTTCTGCATCTTATCTGTAAAGAATACTTCCCTAAAATTAAACAGGTATTGTAGCTGGGCCTACAAGAGATGAGTCTGTTGCACTGAGATCGCTGATAATAATCTGCATTCATCCCAGAAATGATAAGAGCTTCATATGAACTATCATAAATATCTGTATCTTTTTGAGGTTATGTTGCTTTTGTCTGTTGGGTCAATTTCACAGCATTTAAATTGGCTTTTACTGTGAGTGTTAGGCCAGTACAAAATTTAGACTAGTAATATGTATCACTCCTCGCGATCTACACAGTACTCAAGATTGATTAATTCCTCTACTGATTACTGTCCTGAAAATATCACCACTGTGTCACTGTTCTACTTGTAATATTGAATGCCTTCATCCATGCACTGTTGAGTTATGGGCACTGACATGTCTGTATCAGTGGAACATCCAATGTAAGGCATGTTGGTGGTTGACACCCTTCCCCTTGTGAATGTCTGTACCCACCTTGCAGCTGTTCAGTATAATAGGGCACAATGACTCAGGTCTCCTTGTAGCTCTTCATGGCACTCCCATGTATTTCTGCCATGGAGAACTGATATTTTGATGTACAGATGCTTCCACTTCATGGACTTCCATTTCTGAATGAGGCTATCAGTACTGTGATATTTATGCATGAAATGCATGTATACCCTTGCACATATACGCCCATATGACTGGAACATTGCAAGTACATGCTGCATGCTTGCACAGGTATATACTCCATTTCCCATGTTAGCACATTTTTGGACAAAAACTAGTTGCCATGGCTTCAGGAGGACCCATATGTATGTATGTGTGTACTCATCTGTACGTGTGTGTGTGCATGTGTGTATTAGCCATGTGCCTGGTCTTTGCCTGGGCAGGTTTTGAATCACTTTTTGCCTTCAACTATATGGCGAGTCTACAACATACAACTGTCCAATGATTATCAGGTTAAACATTAGTGTATTTTAACCTGTTAACTGGGTCTTTTCTGGGCTGCTGGTGTAACCTCCCCTGGGTATTTAATCCTGCCCATTTTATGTAGTTCCTATAAAGCATGAGAAGGGTTGCAAACATAATGGGGCTTTCTTTCAATATGTAATGAGAAACTGATTTAAAGATGAAATGTAGCTTTTATTCATAATTATTGCAACATTTATGACTTTTTTTGATTTTTAAATTTCTATCTGTGTGGTAGACTTGAAAACACAGTACTACACATACAGCCTTCTCACAGTCTTGACACCAGTGTTTCAAATAATTGTCGTGGATGGCGCTGGCTGCCAAGAAGAAGGCGGTTGGTGGTGCCTCCTAGAGGAAAAAACATCAACTATTTAACAGTACTCATACCTAAGTCATATCTCGTCATACCCAGGAGATATTAGTGGTGAAAGATCGAGGACGTAATAGTATGTCATACCCACTGAAATAGCGCAATACGAGTACGCACATATACGTCATGTCCAGTTAAGAGGTTAATAGTGCTGTGTTGTAGGTTATGTCCCGCTTGCACCTCCTCAGCTATGTTGACAGCCTAACACCACTTGTCTCAGAATTATTTTTATGCTTGATGCTCAGTTGTTTCTTAAGCCTAAGCTCGTACCTCACACAGAACACAGCAACAGTGGCAGCCATGGCAACAAAGTGTGACTCACTCACATGAACTGATGTCAGGTGTATGTGGCTCGGCACCTTTCTGATGGACCAACTTGGTTATATTTGGCATGGCACTTCCCTTAATCATCTTAAAATAATGCCAAAATTTCAAGCTCCTATCCCTGTTCCCTGATGAGTTATGGCTGCCACAAAGAGTCATGTGCACACAGACAGACACCTTCATTTACTTTGTGCTTGTACGTATGTGTGTGTGTATATGTTATATATATGTACATATTTTCTTCACTGTGTGTCACCATATTGTCCTTTATCTCTCCCATGAACATTATTTGACATCTTCACTGTTAACATACTCAAATGATCCTCTTTTGCTGTCCATATCCAAATCACTGCATCCTTGATGTGATTTTCGTGTAACAGTTATAATTTTAAGGTGTGTAATAAGCTCTAGAAAACGTGGATAAAGGGGTTCTGGTGATGCTGTAATGCACTCGACCAACAGACGGCTTTGCAGCAGGAATTCTCAAACCCAGGGCCATGAGAGCCTTGTGATGGGTCATGAACTGCCAAAATATTCAAGCAAACTTTACAGCTTAATAAGTATGAATGTACAAACTATTATTTGTACTCTCTGAATAGTAAGGCCAATGTGATTTCTGAATTTGGGTTGTGGATAAAAAAGTTGCAGAATCACTGCTTTACAGACTAGACATGGCCTTGCTTTCTTATATTACATTGTTATGCAAGTCATTGTAGTGTTGTATTTGCAGATTACACCCGCAGTTTCAAGTGGACCCATGATTCGACTTGAAGCATTCCTGCAGAAGATTTTAAAACAAGGTCATATTCCTCCCCCTGGTGGTTTGTTGCCACCTAATTTTTGGTGACATGTCACAGCAAGAGATTTCTACAGACAGTTTTATTGGTTAGTATTTTTTTCCTTTCCTATATTACGATGGTGTGAAACTATGAATTTTGTAATATATAAGTTTTACAGCACTGTTGAATATAATGAAGGCTGACGTTTAACCAACTTTGAAGTTACATGTTTTACTTGTAACTTCCTAAACTAGCTTCTTATCTTCATATGACAAGTTGAACCCTGAATGTCATGTTGTGCAGCTTTAAACCCCGTAACGATTATCATTATGTATTATGCTTGCAAGTATAACTATGTAGCTAAGAAATGCTGTACAGTGCCCTTCCGGTACCAGTAAAACAAGAAATTCTTATGTTCACAGAAATATTTGCTCAAACAGGTACTCCAAGTATTCAGAAATGGTTTAAATACATAATATTTGATTATCCAATGTAAGGTATATAATAAATGATATATTGATCACTTTAATATGTTTAAAATACAATCAGAGTTCTGTGGCTGTGATTTGACACTTAAACTTCAGTGAAAACATGATGGTGTTAGATTTTCCTTTTATTCATCACTGAATATGTTCAAAATTTTTCCACCATTCAGTGTACTGTTCTTTTACATGACACTATTAACATTGGACCTTTTTTTCTTTATAAAACTTTGGTGACATTATTTTCTACGACACACACTTTGCAAAAGCCTTGTGAATGAACAGTCCTTGCTCAACAGGATACAACTTACATTCCAGCAGTTCCAAGACAAAGGAAGTCTTGGCAGTTTCACTTCAGCAAAGGATGCTACTATTTTATTATGCTCAGACAAAATTAAAGGTACACTTTTTCCTAATATAACCTGTTGTATTCACAACTGACTGCTTAGTAAGAGCTGTACTTTTGAGCAGAAGTTGTGGCCACTATTTGCTGCACACCCACAACAGTCAAACTGACATACATAACATTACACCCTGATCCTGAACACTGCAGAGTTGCCTAACAGTGCATACCAATGCGGTTCCTTGCTTTGAGCAGTATGGCCTCCCTTCAGAATACTGAAATTTCTTAGGTGTTTATCATCATGAGGTTAAGGTGAACTTGCCCTAGTTGCCTAAAAAATTGCTGTCCAAGCCTTCACAATCAGTAAAACCAAAATTTGGTGTGCATAGTGTAATCAGAAAATGAGGTCAGGATCATCATTTTCTGGCATAATGTTGCTCCCTGGCACATACAAAGACATAATTACATTAGGTTTTATTAGAGCACTCCACACTTTAGGGGTCTGGAGAAGTCATGCAGTTGGTATCACTGCTGTATGGTAAGCAATATAAAAGTAATTAACATTTATTTTTCTGCCATTTTTGTCATCCATCATGTATATTTCTGTGTAACTTCTAATTGTCAACCTGTCCACATCAACCTCACATACATTTGGTGTGACCACCATCAAAAAGAAATTGATCTGTTTGTTGATTTGTGTCTACACACAAAGGAGCCAGAAGTAATCATACTTAAACTGCAGCATGTGGTTAATTTCAGTATTTTTTTATTGTTCTTATTACATTATGTGAGTTCACTGAATTCAAAATATACATAAGAGTATTGCATTTTCACATGTATACACTGTAGTAAAAGCTCTTATTATTAGCAAAAATAGAATGTTTGTTTATCAGTACTTTACAAAAAATGGAACTAAAGTTAAAGTATATGAATATTTCAAACACCACAACTTTAACAAAGTTGCATATCACAAGAATGCATTAAGTTACTGCACTTTTCAAGAGTTTGTTGTGAATATGTTTCTTTACTTAATATTTTCCGTGTTTTCTATGCGTTACACAGTTACTAGCATAAGTCCAACAAAATGCACTTTTAGTCAATTTACAATATTATTACTATTACATATTACTTCCTCCTACATGTTTTGGCCCTTCTGGACCATCATCAGGGAGAATTTAATATAAGAGGAAAGTTGTATAAGACACTTGCAGTAACTGCATTTTCTAATGATGATACTCACTAATGTTTTATACATCTTTTCTGTTGTAGTAAGTTCTCCCTGATGATGGCCCACAAGGACCAAGACATGTAGGAGTAATATGTAATAGTAACATTATAAAACAGGCTATAAGTGCACTTGGTTGGACTTCTATTAGTAATACATTTTGTTACATGAACCATTGTAATTGAGTATTCTTTTAGATACAAAATAGTTATGTCTGAAAAGTATTCTAAAATTAACATAACAATATGATGACTTTAATTCAAGTTGTATCCCCATAGTTTATTTAATAGTACCGTGTGCCCAATGATACGTTTTTCACAGCATCTTGTATTTCCCTTTCTTCCTGGTAATTGTCTTTGTTGTTAGGAACAAATTTTAATAATCCAAATTTCTTCAGTCGACTTCCCCACAGTCTGGTCTGTTGCATTTTCAGCAGTGCTTGCAGAATGTTTTCCTTCAAGAGCCCTAATATAATGAAATTATACACATTATTCACATATTCTGACATGTGGGTTGGAAAGTTGGATGTGGACTGAGCGAGACAGCAAGCAGTATAAATAGAGTTTCTATAGATTACTAAGAAACAAGTAAAGGAAATGCTGTAACTGTGTCTTAAGTACAATGAATGTAGATACAGGGCACTGAGGTAAAACTCCACACATAAAATACAAATTGTAGAGGACACAGCACATGACACCTCTCGGTGATACGACCTATAACTTGGAAATAAATGCAAATGATTCTACTCTGCCTTCATCTAGCAGAGGAGTTTTGTTCTGACTACAATAGTGCTGTATTGTAGCCAGTGTGGAAACTAACTGGTCACACCACATATTCTTAGGTGGGATATAGTATGTTAGAAAATAGGATGTGAAGTTGTGAAAAGAATTCTGTGGCTCAGAATGGCATCCAGTAGTGGTCTTCTGCAAAGACAGTAATGAACCTTCAGGTTCCTTAAAAACAGGGATTTTTTTTTTCAGTTAAACATCAACTTTTGAAGGAAGACTGCACTGTGGCATAAGCAACCAAGTGCAAACTTTCTGTCTGTCAGGTAACCAGCCTGGGCTTCAGAGCTCCCTAATTTCTACAAATTGTAATAATTATTACTGCAAATAGCCATTATACTCACTGTCCAATCGATTATTGACAACAATAGGATAAGGTGGAAGTGGCCCAATACTGTAAAGCACTTGTATATCCTTCCCTCCACCTGGCAAGTACTTTTTGTTGCAGGAAAGTGTGTTGGCATCTACTGCTGCAGCCTCAGCCTGCTTTGAGAGTACCATGTGAATAGAATTCAGGTGCGATCCTGATCCTAAGAAGCAAAAGCATTTGTCAGTTGAGATATATGTGTGTGTGTGTCTGTCTGTGGAAACCAACCTGGAGCATGGCACCTTCAGTAGTCTGTTCTAGAGCAGGAAGGTAAATAAACTGGTGAAATTTTTAGATTAAGAAATGGACGAATGTAATGTAAAATTTTTGAATTGTAAAAATAGACTCTTCTTCCAAGCCATTTAAATTTACTGTAATGCTACAACACCACTGTGCTGTGACAAATATTTTGATACACCTGGTAGCTGTGCAGTGCATGCAACTGAACCTCTCTCCCTTCTCCTCCCACTTATTGCTCCAACATGTTTGTATGTTTGCCTACCTGGAGAAATGCACTTTGGCCTGATGACACCCAGTTCACATGATATGAATTTTATCTCAGACCTCATTTCCAAATTTATGATTTCAGCAGGGCACGTATTATGTCACGGTGTTGTGCAGTGACTGATTTTTAAGTTCTTTTCTTGTAACTGCTCAGTCATAAATATAAATTACCATTGTGAAAACCTGTAATTTATTTGTGTATTAAATTGCTACCATTGTTGTTACTCTTATTTTATTATGTGTTGCTTGCATGTCTGACCACTTCCACAGGATTTGTTTTCTTGAAGGACAAGCTGCAATAGCGTGGTGCACCACATGTCAAAATTGTGTTCCAGTTTAAAAAAATTATAATTGAAACAAAGCACATTATATTGATGTCAACTTAGAATTTAAATGTACCAAAAGCATTTTGCTCACTCAGAGTGTTTCCAAAGAACGAGGAGTTCTCACCCAGTTCTTTAAGAGTTTTCAGGATTACTGTGCTTGCACTCAGTGAATTTTCATCACTGTATGCCCACCTGCAGCCACGGAGATCCAAAAACTCCTTCACATGTTTCCTGAAATAAAAGTCACACTTGTTTTTCTTTTGTTATTCTGGTTGTAAAATTAAAAACAGCTTCACAGAATGAGATCACTAAAATGTGTGTGTTCCACCCCCCCACAGTTTCCAAAAGTCATCAATCAAAGTGAGATTATGACTCACCTTCCATCCACATGAATAATAACATCAGAATAATAACCCCTAACTCCTTCAGTATTCTTGGGATGATCAAAAACAGCTGTAACTGGCAGTAGTTCGGCATAGTTATTTTGAGCATCAAGTAACTTCACGTAAGCCGATGCAGTCAAAAAACCTAGAAAACATATTTATGACCTTTTAGGTTTCTTGGTGATCACTATTCACTGCATCATCTTAAATATATCACCATGTTACAGAATGAAAAGGACCCCAGTTTGTTTTGGCATGACCTGCTGATTTTGACCACGAAGTAGGTATTAGGTTCCTGTGAAATGCTGGTAATATTTTATCCTTCATATAGTGCTATGCCCAGAAAGCAACACAGTGGACTAGATAATATGATATCTGTTCAAAAAGTTCTCAGGCTGATTAAATAAAACAATCCATACCAGGTAAATGGTATATTAAACATCACCTTCAAAACAGTCCCCTCCTGCAGTCATATGATTCTAATATTGTTTTCATTTTTCCCAGTATATGAAATATATAGGATTTTGAAGACATCTGGGGAGCTGCTTTAGCATGTTGTCTTATACGTATTTCCTTTATTCATTCAAATCCATGTCCTTTTAAATTCACATTCAATTATGGAAACAGGAAGATGTCTGCTGGATAGAGATCAATGCTGTAGGGTGACTGTGGAACCACTGGATTTCTGTTTCTGGACAGAGAGTACTGTGTGTGTGTGTGTGTGTGCGTGTGCGTGTGTGAGAGAGAGTGTTATCATGTTCAAAAAACTCAGCTGTGTTCCCACCAAAGTTCTAGTCATCTCTCATGCACTGCTAATAGATACCAAAAAAACAAAATGATATTTCATGCAAAAAGCGATGTCCCATTAATTATATTTGTTAAAAGTCACCAATGCACACTTTCTTTGAACCAAATAATTGTCTGCACTTGACATGACAACAGAACACTTTAGGGCCAAGTAGAAAACAGCAACAGGATCCAGACTGTTTACTAAACTATGCCAAATCATCATGCAACCATCATATGACTTTATGTGGAGGCTGCTTGTGCCAGCTGAAAATGTTTTGAACAGACATTTATATATTGTTATGTAAGTAAAACATACAAGTTGAGTTTTTTGTATTAGCATGCTCTGTGGAGGCACTTTTCCTGAAATAATTTAATTCAATAATTTCAGTATCTGTTAAGTGTTGAGAACTTGAACAGACTGACCAAACATTGGAGTTTAGTAGTCAGCACATATCTTTCTTATTTTAAGAGGTCTGACTGTCAGTGTAGGGGTAACGATTCTGAACTTTCCCATGTCTTGTGCAGTCCCTCTGGGCAAATGATGGAACAGTACCGTACAATAGGACAAACCCAGTCCCTTCTACATCATTTCCAATTCATAATTCAGTTGTCTTAACATATGACACTGCATAATCTGTTCAACTAGTAAAGCATAACCTAAGAATTAACCCTTTGTTCCCTGATAATGAGCCTGATTCATGGACATGTAAAAGGCCTAAGAGCTATCTCCGGAATCAGGCACAATGTTCTTCAAAGCCATTACAGTCTTTTTTTTGGCACTGAAATACAGTTCCAAGGCCATGGCATTTGTCAGTTAAAGGTGCCAAGAGGTTAGTTTTTAAATTATGGCACAACCAGATGTCATTTATTCTTCCAGCCCTGTTATTCCAACCTGTGTCACACACTTCACTCCTTTTAGTCCTTCTTAACAGTCCATTATTGGATTCAGTAACATCCATGCCTGATTTCCAGTTGGTCTTCAGTTTCACTTCACACCTCAGTCTAAAGGTGTCAACTCTGATAAACTGAGAGACGTTAATTATAATGGTTAGCTTTGATTTAAATTACCAAATGTCTTAGAGAGGTTCACTGATCACTGTCTAGTATACAACTGGCTTTTCATGAGTACGGGTCATGTAATATGAAACCTGATGTTGTGAACACAGTTTTATGCACCTTTTCCCAGTCGGTATAGATATTTCCACACATCAAAATAAAGACATGAACAGAACACACTTTTGTGTCCTTATTGTGCTTGTACTAGTCATGTCACTTAAATGCAGCAGTCTCCTTGACCTAGAGTTGCTGAATGTTTCTTTACAAAATCAGTGCAGTCCTGTCTTTCACTGCTATCTGTAAATTGTCTCAATATCCACACACATGTATGACTGAGTTGTCACTGTCAAAATGACAGGGGTGCTGCTGGTAGTTGAGAAACAGGCAAGAAAGAAGAATTGTGCAGGACCCAGTTCACCTTCATACATTTGTAATCACTGCATTTAATTCATGACAACAGCTATGTGCTAAGTGTGGTGATACCAATGTTGATGGAAGGGAAACTGCAGTACAGAAATGAAAATAAGGTTTTAATCCTGAAATGCCACAGTGTATGGAAGGATGGCCATTTTTAATAGAACAACAACATTATCCAAAAATAGCAATACTGCAGTCATAGTTCATAGCAGAGTAGTGATTCTGTAATGTTACTAGCTCACCCATGTCAACAGAGTTATCAGTGAATGGATCCACTCTGTCAGAAAGTGGTCCTGGACCTCTGGACTCATACAGAAGTGAAGCCTCACAGCCAGTTTCTTCCTCTAGATACTGCATGATCAGCTCATACAGCTCCACTGGATGGCTAGGACACATGTATGTGATGATGCGCAGCTTTGGTCTGGGGTGTGTCATCGTCAGTCCTGTTTTAATGGTATTTCATCTCAGTTTCCTTAAGTGACTTGCCAAAGAACATGTGTGTTGCTCTCATATAATGACAATGCTGTATGATAGTGGTGGAAACTGAACCAAGAAGAAGGGTGAGAATTACAGACAGAACTTGGTTTTTATGCATAACGTATAAAGTGCAGCATGATTACAAATTCTCTTTACAGTTTTAAAATTGTATTGTAAGAAAAGTTTGTTATGTACTATTATCAACTCTGGTTAGCATAAAGAAGTGTGACTGACATTCACCAGATTACAGTGTCAGCCTGATGGGCTATTCTACACACACAGAAACAAGCACTTCCATTCCAAACACGTGATTCCCATATCTAATTCGGTTAGAGTTATTTTTTGTGGGATACATTCAGGAGACTGTCAACACACCCCCAGTGCCTCAAATACACATCAGGGTGCTTGTGAGTCAGCTGATATGCAAATTTTGTCCAATGTTTGAAGTGAAATTAACTATCATTTTCATGTGTGTAGAATCAGGAATGGGGCTCATGTTAAAATCCAGATAGTGACAAATCTCAGGCTTAATGCTCTACAAATTTCATTACTGTGCATAACCTTGATTTTTAAAATATAATTTTAAAAGCACAAATAACATTAATAATAACTCCTTATATTTAAGTGTGAGTGACACATGTTTATTTTTACTTCACTGATGCTGTTAATTGTCAAAGCACAACAATGAACATACAAATAACTGCTCACCATATCATAAAGTTCAGGCTGTAACTACAATGCACAAATCATCACCAGATGGCGTGTGTATGTGCACATTAAACTGATGACAAACTCTTTGACTTTACTGAACAAATGGAGCAATGTCATTATTTACAGACCACACTTTCTGACAGTGACATTTACGAATATTTCCTTGAATAAAAAATTAGTAAATTAGAATGTTATAAATAAGAACCATAAAGCTACAAAAAGGGCCTGCATTGTCAAGAGTTCCACTAAACTGTTCCTTGTACAGGAAGTGGTACCGAGCTGCTCTCACATTTGTGCTGTCCAGTAACTGTCATGTTATACTGCTGTCCTAATTTTAATACCACATATATCTACTCAGTCTGCCTCATTACTGGTTCTTCAAACTGAATAATTTGTTTTCCTCCTAATGTGCATGTTGTTTCCTATAGAGCCAGTAAATGTCGAGTTTATAGGCCTGCCATGTTGGTTGCATAAATCATATTCCCGACTCTTAAACAGCATATTTCGATTCACATCGAGAAGCTGTCTCTGTGGAAGTGGCAGCTTTTCAAAAATGTTCTTCATAAGGTGGACATTTAAATCCTTTTAAAAATATCAAATATTTTGTGTAACTTAGTGATTTCAATTTCATTGTTTCGTAATGAGCCACGTTAATTCACTCTCTAACAAAAAATTTCCGGGGCTCGATGCCATTCTTTTTGCTACGCTGTGCCAACTAACTGGACCCCACCTACTTCAGATGCACTAGATACCGGAGGCAGTGGGGCTGGAGCGTGAAACTAGGCATTGCCTCTTTCGAGAGCCGACATTAAGCATGCCTTCACATTCCATGCGATTTCGGGGTTTCTTAACTGTTTCCCAGTACGGACATTAAGTGTTGTAAAATTAATTCCTCACAGTGTACAATACATAAGCCACAATGCAGAGTACCTTGCATTTCGTTCTCCAATGTGTTTACATGAAAATGAACAAACCACGAATACGTCACTCCGCGGCAAAGTTAAACTTCGTCTTCACACACTCCCTGTGGATGCGTTCCGAGTGCTTCCTCCCGCTTCGACTTGTTCAGCATAATAGCCGTGTCAGTATATTGTGAATAAAAATTTGTCACTGATACTCGTTTACTGTCTGAGTGTACCCTACTCACCGATTATCCTAAATCATTACCCAAGCGCAAATGGGCGGAACACTCGATCCTGAGTTCACGGACAGAAACGTAGACCAGCTGATCTCCTTGACTTCTCCTCTAAACGAAGTGGAGGGCAATGACACACATCATGCAGTCAACTTGTGATAATCGCACCTGTCTCTTATAGGATAAAAAATAAGTATAGTCGTAACAAAATAGTTCCTTGTCAGTTCTGTCTCTACCTTTGTAATAGAAGTACACGTAATAATAAATGCTAGTACTCATTTTCTGTACCTTTTTATGATTAACCGGATTCCCCTTCCCTTTACAGTTTAGTTTAAATTATCACGGATTAGAGCTGGAAGTGATCACGTATATGTCACAGTCCTTCCGGTGCGGAGAATTCAAACGAGATATCGTATTTCATGCGATTATGCGTGATTTCAGGCTTCCGAGTTAATGGCGGTAGATAAGTCAACTGCTGGCTGCGGTGTGTGGTGATGTGGAAAGTTTCAGCGTTACCGAGCAGCTATCTGTTGTAGCTAACTGAAGATTATGTGCTCCATCATGTTTGTGTTAATAGACATTTCAGTCAGAACAAATTGCTTGTTAAAGTCTTTAAGTGACAGTGAATTTATAACATTAAATTGACGAAATGGCAATAATTTTGTGGAGTTTGTAAACGTGATATGAACAGAATTTTTAGGTGTACTTGTGTTGTTAACATATAGGCCTATTATGAAGCAAACCAAGATTCAAACTTCACGTGTCTTTCGTCAGTGCCATTTCGTGCCATTATAAACGTGTCTAGATACTATTCTGGCTCCTCTGTCCGTCCTGTGTGATTATTGGGTGATCTACTAACACTTCATCATTGTCGTCTTATGTCGCTGGCGCCAGGAGCAGAACAAATAGTTTATTTCAAGTTAAAGAGGTAAGACCATCTGTTTCTTGATTCTTCACATTTCTGTATTTTAAGCTCACCACTTTCTTGCTTATTCTGATAAAAACCGTGTCACTAAACCATTGCCGATGATTGCGGAAGGTTTTCCAAAAGAACCCTGTGTCGGTCTGATGGAAAAATGAGGTAGCTTGGTCAGCTGTTCCGCCTGCTTGCAGATCTGGAGGATGGTGACTAGGCTGTTTAGCATTCGAAGGTTTTCAGGGTGACGCAAACGGACGAAAGTCCCACCGACCATATCGAACAAAAGGTCGACGAGGAACTATCATCCGTACGTGGCACCACAACTACTAATTTCGCCATACAGTCGTAGCCGGCTTTGCAACATTCAACCGTCTTCTTGTTGGTGTGAATTTCTTTCCACATGATGCCTCTGGAAGATATACGTTGTATTTCAAACGTTTCAGAGATACCGAATTCCTGTATTTTCAAAGCGAAGTTATAGTACGGATTTTCCTGGAAGTCGGCAATACATCTACACCTACAATATGCCATCACCCAGAAACAGGATCCACATTAGCCCTGAAATGCCGTGAAAACCCGAAATCTTGGCTTCTTTTTGTCATCTTGATCTTCATTTCAGCTCCCTAAAGTCTGCATATTCATTTTTCTTGTTTCTTTTCTTCACTCAGGCAGAGGAAGTGGACAGGCTTTTCGGACAGAAAACTCCATTGCTGGTCAGGGAGTTATTACAACAACCAGCCGAAAGATTACTGAGTTGTGGAGATTGTGATTAATTTACACCACAGTTATTCAGATGTGGAAATTGTGATTAATTCACACCAGAACTGGAGAAATTATATTCAAAAGCGTACGGAAAAACCATAAAAAATGTCAGGGTGTTATGACTCGAAATGTGTGTCAAATCAACAGGCTGTGCGAAAATCGCTCATGGGTTATTTGGTTTCTGTTTATGAATATTTATAACGTAAAAAAGGTAAAGCAGTCCCATTGCAGGCCTATGCAGGCCCACAGGGTTCCAGGAGGTCGAGGCTCCCAGATTTCTAGACAGTCGGCACTTGAAGGTGGTAGGTTGTCAGCCATACGCACCGGCCGCGTTTCCCCCCCCCATT
>BLKM01009501.1:1548329-1776830 GCA_013340265.1 Coptotermes formosanus | reverse complement strand
TTCCTGGTACTCATTTCTGTTAGAGGCTGAGTGGACCCCAGGGCCATAGTGCGACCGACAGAATTATGCCAATGAAAAAATCCACTGACACCATCGGGAATCTAACCCGCGCCCTGCCGGTTTGTAGCGCAGTGCCTCAGCCAACTGCGCCACTGCGGCCCCTATATTTATAACGTACTTTGATAAAATTATATAGGGTTCCGACGACTGTGCGTGACATCTGAACTTGTCAACTTCATGGACTTATTCCATTGTATGTATTGATATTTAATACACTACTTTAAGGGGACAGGACTGATCCCTATTTTCACGCTTACTTTTACAAAACAAAATATTGCCACATGGCAACCATTTACATTCTGATTAAACATGGACTAGAATCAAAATTAGTGAATGCAGCGCTGTTATTGAAATATGCTCTCTTTACTAAGTTTGATTCTAGTCCATGTTTAGTCAGAATGCAGGTAGTGGTTACGTAGCAACATTGTGCTGTGTATAAGCAAGCTTGAAGGCGGTGACGGATCCTGTCTCCGAAACAGGGTATTAAATATCGATACATACGATGGAAAAGTACATATAGTCACTAAGTTCAGATTTTATGAAATACTCTATTAGACAAAGTAGATTTCTATTTTGTTTTTTACAAATCTACAAATTTCCAATAAATGTGGAACAATTCGACGCACATTCAAAACAAGTCACAAGGAAACATTACTGAAGATGCATAAGATAATGGCGGTACCGATGCTTCTATAAGGGTTGGAGAATGTGGCGTGAAAGAAACTACATGAAAGAGGAATACAAATGGCGGATTGGAAGATCGTAATATCAGCTCATGTACGTGCATCATCTGACCAAAAAATAAATCACTAAGTAGCAGAAACGTCACATATATATAACTTGAATGACATTGTTGTGGAATATAAACTCCAGTAGAGAGAGAACAAGCAAGAAATTGGCTCATCTTCTATTGCTGCTGATGAAGAAGATTTTTGACAAATTTTTGATGAAATTGTATTCACTCTTCTGCCAACCCGGGACACACAGAACATACTATGTGGAATGAGGACCGTCATGTATCTGTGTGTGCGTCATACGTAATGGCCAAACATATGTGGTATTGCAGTTCTCCACTGTGGATTGTGAACAAAATCTGTTGCATTACTGAGCAATGGAATTGTAACACTGGATTTGAACCCAAAATATGGCTGCCAGGAGGTAGGCTGTCAGATTTTCTTGAAGTTTTGTGACTGTTGCATTTAGTTTACAGCAGCCTTTCCGGTAACAATGACAACACTATATGTCGCTTGACTTTCAGTTTATTTTGCTATGTGTGTCATAGTATCGAAAGGGGGTGCTATGTATAAGAAATAGAGGGAAGGAAACATGGCCTGAGTTACTATCTGAGCATTTGCCTGATGGGCCTAAGGAAATTCATGAAAATCTTTCACTCTTCTCGTAGGCTTTTTGTGAAGTTCATTTTGCATCGATGTAATCTTATAATTTTTTGTGTATCATGTTTGTAATAAGGATGGTACCTAGACTTTACGCGTTTTTTTACAATTTTATTCGTGTAACTATTGTTTTTTCGTAGCTTATTGGCTAAGAGTTCCACTTAAATATATTAATTTGCCACTTGTGTTATTTTGTCATGCATAGGACCTTTCTGTGTTGTTTAACTTGGCATTTTGATGTTTGGGAAGAAATTTCTGGCTCCTGGAAAGAGTTGAAAATTTGTAAATTGGAAAGTAATTGGTAATTGATTATCTTTTTATGAGGTTTCGTCCCACGAGCAGTTTTGCGGAAGGACTTAAGCTCGTAAACCGATGGATCACTCGGTACTTTTACAGAGATACTAATGTCACAGACGTCTATCTTACTGCAAATAAGAAGAACTTACTTCATTTATTAAATCTTTAATTATTCAAAGAATGTTTCGAATAAAACTTGTAGATATTAATGGGACATATATTTTACGCCATATGCCATTATTTTACGATGAGGCGTTTTAAGAAAATAGACAGAAATTGATTTGAGCTTATGTAAATCAGGTAGGTGTTAAATTCGACAGATATGAATCAAAGCTGAAGGTATCCTACAAATTTTAATGTACACTCCAAATACGTAGCTAATTCTAACTAAATTAGTTCCATTGTTTCGGAGATGAAACCGAAATACCCCTGATGAATACTACCTCTGCATTGCGTGTTAAATTTCATACACTTCACACAAATAACTTATGATAAGTTCCTAGAATGTAAGGGCGGAGGCGAATTAAATCGTTATTGTTCGATAGTCAGTGTAAGAAAACTCAAAACTGCGCTAGTCAAATTTAACGAAAATATTTTTTAATTGTTGTAAGTGGTCAAATAAATATTGATATTATTATGCGTATAGTTCAAGTTATGACAATACTATTGCTGTACTTCCACATTATGCCTAACCAAAATTCGTAAGTCGAGCAGCAAATGCATTATGTGCTGCAGCGTACGACAGAAAGCTGCCTATTGTATAACCATGCATCGAGTGATTGTTAACAGCCTTTACAGAACCAGGTTTAGCTATATGAGTGCAGTGACATTAATTATCGATGCCAGACGGAAGACAGAGTTTATAATATCCCCGCTGGATCATGCGCAGTAAGGAAGTGAATTTAGTGCTATGTATGTGCTTACAGTTCCTAATTCAACATCTGAATTACTAAATACTCGTTGAATTATTTATTGTGTTCGCCATCTACTACAGCTTTGGCAAGCAGCACTGTTCCAGACGTCAGAATATGTTATTTTATGCCGATAATTTATAAATGAATAAGTTTATACATTTATTTAAGTGAATTTACGGTGTTTTATCTGTAGAAGGTATTTAACATCGAATGAGATGTATCTATGGCGAACGAGTGAGCAACTGCGATATGACAGGAGAATTTATTCTAATTCTCATCAGATATGAAATATGTTAAGGGAGTAGATGGTTGTTCTGGCCCAGTTGTATCGTTCACATCGTAAGAAAGGCACAATTTGTTTAGTTCTGTTTCAAAATTCTTTGTAAACTTTCGAAGCTATACGTACGTACTATCAAGCTACATGTGACTGAATAATTACTTAATGGTCTGGAGTTTTCGGGTTTGATCGCACTGACAAGATGAATTTTTCTGTCTTTCAGTTGTCCGTTCTGATGTGTTTAGTACTACAGTAGGTTCCATGTGTGTGTTTTATGGTGAAAAATGTGAATTCTAAAGATTTGATGTGAATTATACGAGTATTTCCACGAGAATAATCGCCACGCCTTTATAACATAGGTCCATACGTAACGCGTATCTTGCACACATCCTGTATGTCCGTACTGGACGTCAGCGGTTCACATTCGTCTTCCGGCCGCAAGCATGCCTACTTTTGGAGAGGAGGCTTGACAAAGAGATTGTAGGGACCAGAGACCGAATCTTTTGAGTTATTTGACTCCGAAGACGAATATTTCGAAACGTCGGTAACTGTTTACCACTAGGCACAGCGTAACATCCTAGAAGACTTGAATTTTCAGCAACGACGCTGTGATATCCGTATGCAAGTAGATTAGATTAAGCTCATCGTATTTCATCTACTGCAAAACGTATTTTAATTTCTGCCTGTCTTTTATTACGTCTGTATTAGTGCTTTTCTACCACTGTTTTTACACATTCACCAGACATCGTCATGTATGAAGATTGCCGAGTTAGTGAGTGTGATTTTGGATAGTCTGGTAGAAATTTACCGTCTGATTCAATCGTTAGGGTAGCCTACAAATGGGGCAGCAAGTTCCTCCGAAACATTTGTATATTTCTAGCGGACTATGCCAGTGTTTAAAAAATTTTCCAAAAGTCTAGCGGGCAACTCCAAATTCTAGGCGCCAGAACAGTGACATGAAGGATGTTCAGTATCAAGGACTCATAATTTTGGAGTGATGTACGAAACTGACTTGTCGGTGCATGCAAACTGATATAAATTTTTTTATGTACAAAGAAATGCAAGATTAAGCGCCACCGTGCAAAATGTGGTCGCCCGAGCGAGAAAGCGCTCAGAATTTGTGCACTTGTGGACCACATGGCGATCCATCGCAGTAATAGTGATAAGTCGAAATCTCACTCCTTCATGAGTTTTCTTCCCTGTCTAGATTAGCTCATAGGCATATGAACTAAAGCGAGAAATTGCGCAAGTAAGTGCCGTATATTGCATTATTATAATATGGCAACAATGTACGATTGGCAAATTAGTTATGTAGCAAACAAAGTTCTTGTTACAGGCAATCCATAGGTCTAATAGTGTAAGCGATTTTTCAAGAAAAGTCACGTAAGAAAAAAGGAATAGAAAATGTTACCTTTTAGCGGATGGGTTCTACGTTATTTAGTGAAGTTTTATCAACTTCAAGAATTATTTATCGACACGTCGTACGAGACGAAAATCGCATTTAGTGAAGGCGAGGAGTCGTGGCCTCTTTCAATATATTAGCTGGATATATTGCTGGGGAGATTGAAGAAATTCACAAAACTCCTCAAGAGAGTCGGTCCCGACTGATATTCGAAAAGGCTTTTCCCCGGATCTGCTCGTTCTTATATGTTTCAAGAGCTGCTTCATATAAATTTATGCATATTGAGTCGATAAGTGTATTTTCGATCTGCATGTAATTACAAAGTACACAGAAAATCCTCTAAACTATAGCAATTTGTAACTCATTAAAATTCTGCAAATTGCTTTGACAAAGACAAATTTCTTTATACCCGTTGCTGAATAACTAAGTCCATAATGTTATTGTTCCTCGAGATGGCGCTCGTTCGTCCGTCTGTAAACAACTTCCTTGCTCGTATGTTATCTGCAATTCCGTGGCCGTGTTTTCAAAAGCCTGCACTTGAAACGTGCTTACGTTTTATCCCCACATATGCAGAATCATTCAAGTATTAGTCTTCCACCTTTTTTTTAGGTTTTCCTACCAAAATTCGGTACCTGTTATTTTCCCCCTGCGTACCATGTTTTCACCCACTAATCCCTCTAAATTTGATAACCTTCACCATGTTACGTGAGGAGACAAACGCGTGTGAAATTAGAAGTTCGCAAGGTAAATGAGTTTGAATATTTTAAAAGTCGGTTCTTACCTGCAAGGAAACGCATCTAGTTTTCCTTACAAGGATTAATTTATTAACGATGTTCACTCCTTGTTCCGGGAAACAGCTGAACTCCACAAATAACTTTATTGGTAAAATGTGGTGTTATTTAACATTAAGACATGTCATATATTTACCATGCCACACAAAGGATAGGATAAAATTTCGTTTTGAAATATTGAGTCCATATCTCGCACTGTGCAACCCGCTGATAGGCACTCGCACTCTACTGCTCCACTATTACAAACAGTTATCGCCACTGATTTAGAAACTGACACAGAAGTTAATCACTAATTAGTCTTCAATTTATCACCCTAACTGCTTCGTCATTACAATGTATTAAAATTAGAGCGACGACGATATGAACACACTGGGCACTTGGCCATACACTACGTCACAAGTAGCGGTGCCGACGACTCAGCCGTGGAATGTCGCGGGATTGTGCCCCTCGGCTTTCCGGTCGAGGACTGGCAGTTACCATGAGACGGAAATGAAGAGAGGCGCTAGAATGTAGGTCAGTATCACTACAACAGCTGCACCGCTATGTGGGTAACAGGATATTTAAACGTTTCAGCCAGCTACCTCTTCCTTCTTCAAGTCTTTAATTTGCAGTGTTTTTGTAGTCCTTCGTTTGTTTCAAAAGCTTCACTTACGAAAGGTCGAATTCGCATTAGGTAAGCCCCTGAATCGAGTCACTGAATACAAACCTGTACTGACAGAACTTTGTAGCAAATATTAACAGACAATTGAACAGAAGTGGACAGGTGCATATGAATTTAGTAGTTCAAGATATACTTTACCGTGCAAATTCATTCCTAGCTCTTCGGCATTCCTCATTAAGTGTGGAGTTCATTTGTTGTAAATAAAATCTGTTGTTTCAACATAAATGACACTACGCAGGCCAAAACATTATCTTTCTAATGTTTTGTTGAACATTTGCTTTGCAGGAGAATATTTAAGGTAAGGAACTTAGATCGTAGTGATGTCTGTATTTTACATTACGTAGTATTTTTGTATGATAATCAGTTTCTTGATGAAAATTTAAAAAATATGTTTGTACTTTATGTTTCGCAATGAAATTGGCCAATGACTTTTCATGCAGACCCACCACAACTCTGCCACCAAATTCCATCGAAGCCTATCTAGGATTTCAGAACATGAAATTTGGCGACTAGCAGAAACGACCTACGCATTGTGTGTCCACTCTGTTCACTCGGATGAAAAGCACATTAACCTCGTCCGCGTTACGAATTACTTGCGCATTGAGCACCTCAGCGTACAGAGGAAAAGATCAAGCCGTGTCCATATTTTTATTGTTGATGGTAGGTGGTGAGAGCAGTCTTATCTGCGGCGAGTTCTACATACCGACATAATTAAAATCGGGCTTCTGTTACACAAATTATAAGGTGACACAGCAGACACTATGTTGCCGATGTTTTCCTTGCTGTATACTGTATCTTCTGAAGTTAGTTAGCACATTATTCCTCCGTTCGAGGAAAAGTCGTTGAACTGTACAGCAGTACTTGGCCACCTGTGAATATGGGTGGTGTACGGTGTGTCAGCATGACATGAAACCAAAATCAGCAACAAAGTTATAATATTGTGTCATAAACCACCTGAGAATGTCTCGAAATTCAAGTATTTGGGAACAACAGTAAGAGAGTAAATTTCATTCTTGATGAAATTAGGAGAAGAGTGAATCCTTAAAACGTTTGTTATTATCCACTTCGAAAACTATTATTGCTTGGACTTCCGATAAGGGTGAGAATCACAATATCCATTTCACGCGAGTCCTCTGTCACCACGGCAAGGCAAGCCCTCAGATTGCGTATAGAAGTGATGGTCTCCAGAAATTTAATGTAGCTGTAAATATGTCCAATAAATAGTGGCGCATAGCTGACAAGGGGTATCCTTCAGCTTGAGATTGTGTGGGAGGCTAACAGGTATTCACTACACAAGAAACAGGTATTTAAATGTTACACAGGATCTTCAAATTTGTCGGATTATTTGGGGCGACTTAAGCAGTGGAAAATTCGCGTGAGGTTTGTAAGACGAAATGTCAGGAGTCTCTGTAGGTGAGTTTCATTGATAATGGAGTAAGCGAAGTTAAATTTTGTTCAAGTACAGAAGGCCAGATTGGAAAAAGTGTTTCAAACCAGCACAGGGTTACAAATTTTATGTGACGATTGGAATGATAATCATCAATTGGACACACTTTTCCTTGCTTAAGAGGATAATATCAGCAGTTCATACGGCCGAGTTTGTTGATGACAATGTGTAGTGAAAATATAAAATGCTTTTTGGAATTTTGTATAAGAAGAAAAACTGCCTTTGTCAGCTATTGAATGTACTTGAGGTTAACGATGTTACGCAGCATATCTTATATGTAATTGAACGATTACTATCTGAGCCTACAGAGTTTCTTTTGAAGTTGTGACTTTTATTGAAAATTTGAAGAAGTATTAATGAAATTCCGGCAAAATTTGCTGAAGCAGAGGGTAAAGAATTACGTTCGAAGATCCATGAACTTCATAATTGTGTTAGAAATAAGGAATAATTGACATATCAGTGAAGGAATCTATTATCATTGTACTTTTTCTCTAAAAAAGATTAATGAAACAAATCGTAACTATTACAGTAATTATCGAGGCATAGGAATACCATTGTTATCAACGACATAACAAAACTGCAGCCTACACGCTTCTCTTAAGGTGAATTCGATATGTACACAAGAACAGTGGGTATTTCGATGTGACAGTTCAAATACTGATAAAATACTCGACATCAATTAGACATTAGACAAGAAATGGGAACATGTCTTGACGTATGCGGTGCAGTAGAAGTACAAAATTTTAGTCTGAAATGCAGAAGGGAAGAGATTACGTGGTATGGGTGGATCATAAAGAAATAAGATGGTGCGGTGTGGATTGGATTCACGGTAAGGATACTTCAGACACCATAATCCTGCAACCTCTTGACGAGGTAAGCTGATATAGTCTTCCCAGAGAGGAATATGATCAATGGTTTTCATTAATTAGTTGAAGATTGTGATACATGAAAGAGTAATTTTGCTGATTTTTTAAGGTTTTGAAATCTGGCAGTTTTCTTGACGGAAGAAGCATACATAAATTAAAATTGCACGGGTCCTCGTTACCGTGGTCAGTTGGGACTCGGACACCACTCAAAGCCCTTTCTCTCTAAACCTGGAACTTCCACCCGTAAGACGTAATATCAGTCTGTGTTAATGAGGACCAGGTTTTTCTCTACAGTGCTTGTGACAAATATTATGTAAATGTGAACATATGTAAAATCTAGTTTAAGATACGCGGAGAAAAGGATCGATACCGTTCCGGGATTACGTCCAGTGGCAGGTTGTGGTATTAGCGGTGCTGAATCTGCGGATTCTGCTGCCATACTGTTAGGCAGAAACTCGCCGTTGCCTGGAGACTTCCTGGAAATGGGAGCAGCTGTCCATTGCACGTCACGCGAGACCGCCTCGTGAGGAAGTTCTCGCTAAATAGATCAGTGACGCCATGTGAATGACCTTGGTTTTTCTTCCAAAGTTGGAGGTTCTTTGACGGTGGTATGCTGTTTAAGACGAATGCTTAATGCTCTGCTTCTACAACTTTTAAGAATATGAAGCAAAATAGCATACTCACTCTATAGCGTAACGGCTATCTCACCGCATGGATGGCTTCTCTAAATATTGCTTAAATATTGACAATTTTTACCGTTTCGACGCGGTGCGACAACACAACGTTACACAATTCGTATGAGTTACCATCGTGAAAACTTGGAGTCCCATAGGATAGTATATTGTTGTCCATCGTACATTAATTTTTAAGAAATGTTTGTCAACATTTACCTTTTTACAATGGCTCCAAAGCGAACTTATGCTCTATTGTTAATCGTAAAGAAACAGCAATGCATACAGTAGACCAGACGCATTTCCAGAATATGTGCTTTCCTGTTTCATACATCTAATTGGCCTACATATTATTTTCCTTTTTTTTTTTTGCGACTGCTATACTGTGTAGTTCGAATTGTGTGAAATGCCCATTTACAGTATACGTGGTACGTATATAAAAAAGTTGCTGTGGGTAGAAGTTGTTGATCTTAGTAGCTCATATATCATTAAGAGTACTGTCTGCTGAGATATGTCACCGTGTAATCTGGTAGAAATTTACCATCGCTTCGGAAGAACCTGCTTCTTCCATATTCAGTGTAGAGTAATTCTTTTGCTCTGAATGTGGAGGTAGAGTGTTACTCAGAAACGGTGGCAAGTTCCTACTAGGGTTAAAGACGCCACATTCAAGAAGATAATAATCTGAAAAGTCGCCGCCACAGTAACTTCATGTCGTAATTTGTTGTGATCAATTACGGGTGAGTGGTTATAATTGATATGAGATTTTGTAAAGTCACACAGACACATGCCGTAATTAATTCTCTTGAAAAATGTGACTGTGAACCCTGAATATCAAATTTAATAGAAAACCGATAGCGAACTAAAGAGTTGAAGCATGCGGACAGATGGAAAGCCCGACCCCCTATTATGTTGTCATTTTATGGCTTTCACGGGCGGAAGCTTGTAGATAGTAAAATGTAAATTATTATTTTCGGACGGATTTACACTACTTTCGTTTATAAATTCGTGCACTGTGGCTGTTTAATAGTCTTACGTATGCATGTCATAAATAATAAAACTTATATTGGATAAAACTGGAAAACTGTTGCACAGGCTTTGCCTAAGGTGGGGACTTACAATGTACTTCACGTTTCTTTCTTTTCTCTTATATGCAAAATTAACGCAGCTTAAAATAGAACGAAATCGATAACTATGTTTTATCCTGTGGGGAACTTCTCTTTGTCAGCATAACGTCCTTAGAACTTCGTACAGTTGCAGGGTTAAAGCGATGTGACTTTCGAAGCCGAATACGTTTCCTTTTTCACACACGAGGAAATGATACACGGTAACTGAGACATAGCAACTTCTGTCCAGGTAAGGACTTTGTCCAGCACCCTGTGACGATAACAGACAACTGTCACAATCCTTTATAAGCATATGACTGTGCATGAACAGTACTCGGGTTGCTCAGTTTGTTTCTGAATTAGCCCACGAAGCCCGGCAACAGCCTTTGTGTTATGCAATCTCATGTTTCATTAAACACATTGCTTTTTGAACCTCCGCCAAATCATCAATTTGAATAGAGAAAATGTTCTGCTTCAGACCATATCTACCAATGACTGTTGATCAGAATCCTTGATATAACACCAATAATTCACATCGGTGTCTGACATTACTGCAGAGGCCTGTCTGTACGAGCAAAATTCGGTAACGATTTCAACCATGAAACACACACGATGGAGGAGAAGAACAGGAGGCTTGGAAGACTAGAGGAAGAAAAGGAAAAGGCGAAGAGACGAACAAAGGAAGAAGGTGGAGGATAACAGCGGCGAAGAAGATAAACTGGTTATAAGGACAGCCATGAAGAAATATAGGCATCAGTGCTTGCTTAGAAATCATCATCACACCTGCCTCACTAAAGGAACACGCTTCATTTTTTCTTTAAGCCTTGTGTTCGCTGTCCTTGTGGTTAGAATTCTCACAGTCTAGAACACCGAAAAAGCATTGAGTGTCTTTTGTGTCGTCGCAAGATACACGGTGCTCTTCGAAAGATTGACATTTGTCGTATACTGGCTGTTCTGAATGCTTTGCTGATATGCAGTCTAGGATTCATCAAAAGCTTTGTTAATAACATCTTGAAGTGTTTTCTTAATATTTCATTAAATTCGTCAAGTAGGTATTGGTCCCGTCTCTGTTTATCGATGCGAAAACTTCAGAAAGAACTTTTAAAGAAGGATGATAAGTGTATTGTGTAGTATGGCTTTTGAGATAATTAAAAACGGAGAAAACTTCCAAAAATTCTTACCGTGTGAGTGTATTCTTAACTTGGCTGTTCTGCTTAGTGTAGGAAGAAGCCCTGTTATCAGCCATTTCAAATGAAAGCACTCCCGCACGATGTTTCGACTAATAGCAGCTTCCGAATTCATTGCTAAATCATGCGAGACTGGAGATCGAAATCCATGACAACTGAAGATTGAAAACAACCCCGAAGAATAAACAAAGGTTTTTGATATCGTATTGGCAATGTTGATACTGCTAATCCAGTCGGTCGCAGCAACTGCAACCCGTCCTACTCTTTATCCTCAAGCACTGAAGTGTGCCACTTAGTTGTAACTATTACGCAATATTCTCGCAAAACTGTGTGCTATAATTGATACTTGTCAGAAAGTAACTGAATCTGACATTCAGTTACTTTCTTATTTTATATGCTCTCACACTACCATCGTACCCTTAGGTTATGTTGTATTTCTTTATTGGTTGTTAAAGGCATTATAGATTCTGAAACTGAAAGACTTTTATTAACGACAGAAGGCGCAAAGAAATGGGATGAAGAAGCAACGGCATTTGTTACTCTAACCATTTTCTTTAACGTCTTGGTCACCTGTAATTTCACATTATAATATTTTGAGGTGTGGTTAGCCACTTATTTTCATTATACTTTTGATGACAGCGCTAAGATTAATTGTAGTATTTTATTTTATTTTAGAAGTTGTACTGTTTTCTGTGAAATTATCTATTACCGGTATGACTTATGGAGTACTGATGATGGTTCTAGTCTTCTGAGATACGGTGCTGTGGAGGCTGGTAGGTTGATACGAGCCTTCTGGAAGAGCTTGCTGCCTCCATCTTCAGACAGACTCTCCGGAAAATAATGGCGAAAGCCCCTCCGAAATGTTGGTTCTTACATATAAATCTACACGGCGTCATATCTCAAAACCCGGGAGTCCCATGCTACCTGCTTGATGCAAGCCGGTGCCAGCTCAATGTTCCAGCACGGTGCTTCTTATCCGTTGCAACGTCGCCGCGTACTATAGGCTGTTAGGTATGTGTGAGGTGTGAGTTGCTCATAACGATGACTATGAGGATTGCTGTTTTCTGGGATGCGACAGAAAGTACAGAAAATTAAGAGGAATCTGCTGTCTAAAACCCTCAAGATGATGCCGTAAATATTTAAAGTATGTAACTTAGCAGCGCAAGGCAGTCACAGACTCTGACGCACGTAACTGAAGAGAAAGAGAATAATTGGTGGCAAAATTGTTACTAATCAATGCAACAACAGTTTTAACACAAAACATATGCGCATGCCGATTAGACGACAACCCAGCCGACAGAGGTGACACGGCTAGTCGTATCATGCTTCATTGCCTATCCTTAAATACGTGTGAGCGCACGAGAATCCATCATTCGTGGTACTCCTTCGACATGCCATGTGAGAAAGGTTGATATGGTGCAACAAATTGCCGGGGTATTCTGCATAAAGTAGGCAACTTCTCTGACACAAACGTGACGCGGATTGCCTATATCGTAATATGTAGGCGTCTTCTAGTAATTTTTTTTTTATAATCAGTACAAAGGATGAAAAAGAATGTTCTAATATGGCGTCTTTCTCGAAATTAAGCCCCTGCAAGCTACCGCACTGAGATCGAGTAGAGAAATTCCGGAGTTCTGCGATAAGACGCAGCGCAGATTGATACATATGTACATGCGTTGACGAGGGGTTGCTGCCGTTATCTTCTTGGATTACGCTGAAGATGAAGACAGCTTCTGAAATGTTGGTGTGTGTACATCGGTTTACAAGACGTCACGTTCCAGAAGACAGAAATCTTCATCTACACCATTCTGAGACCCTCAAATGTGGCATTTCTTGTATAAAGTATAAACTGAAGTTCTCTTTATGTTTAAGCACCAGTTCATGAAGGGGTAGTCAACATAAATCTTCACAAAACTTTTAATCTCTGCGTGTTTGTCGAGTGGTCACATTACGCGTCAATTCACCCTGCGAAAACATCGATAATAAAAAGAAAAAAACAAGCAATTCCAAGCAGAAGTTGAAACGCCTACTTTCCTTGCACAGATTTTTAGTCTTATTCATGTGTTAGTATTATCACAACTGTTTAATTTCATTACTATGAAGAATACATTTTTTTAAGTTGACATGCCTCATAGGTTGCATTTTTTCTTATATAAACTTAAAGTTCTGCATCGTCACAATGCTGATAACTCTTAACCTGCGATCAGCACTTGCCGTGAGGTATGCAGGTATGTTTGCGGCCTATCATCTTACTAAATTCCACACGGCTAGCACTAAAGGTTCATTAATTACCTCCATCAAACGAAAGGTAAAGAAGACGATCAATGTTTTAATTTATATTCTAACAAAATATTTCCTGAAGAGCACATGCACGATTTTCCAGACATATTAACATAAATCGGACATCAATTTGTGACCTTAAAATAAGGGGCAAAAATTTTGCTCCTGCTCCGAAAGTTTGTGCCTCTGCCGAAGTGTTATTACTGATTGTAGGAAATAAAACGTGTGGCGTGTAAGTGCCCTGCAGTGGCATAACTTTCATACTAGTTTAATGAAATTGGAGCAACCAGTACAAAAGATGTATTTGGAGGCACGCAGAGCGTGTAGTAATTAAATTAACTTGGATTTTGCCCTTTTACGAAAGAAATCACGTTAAAACATCTGTCAGTGTCAAGACAACCAATTACACGAAGATGGGAGTAAAGTCAACAGAGTTTTCGTGTTGTTGTATATAAATCTAAGACAGTGGACTAATCTACAAATATACCTGACCTATGAAAATGTCGAATCACGGATAAAACAATAAACCAGGAAACTGCACTCAAACTAAAGGAACACAAAATATTTCATAGACGAACGTAAATTATCTGATCACAAAATAGAATCTCAATAAAGGAAAACTGGCCGAGACGCCACGGAATATAATATTTAACCAGGTTAACAGAAATATTTTTGCATTCAGCATTGCATCACTCCTAAATCTTCACATGATACACATCTAATGGCTGTAGCTTGTATCAGGACTTTCTTCTGCTTCCACATTGAAATAAATCTGTGTCAAAATGTAAGGTTGACCAACTTATTGAGACTATAGGGTTTTTGTATCCCTTTGTATTATACAGAACGTTGCAGTTGGCTGAGATCCTATTGTCGATGCTCAGCCTGAAGACTTCTATCCAGTCTCAGGTTTTCATAAATTTCTTCTACCCCTGCAGGCAAATATTTTGATAATATCTGGGAATAAGCCACAACATCTCCCTAACCGTCATTCAAAATTAATCATTTACATCATAGAAGAAAATAAAAGTATAATTTTACTCATGTTCCCTATTAAATAATCACCAAACTGCTGAATGTGTAACAACTCCTGCAGAATACTTAAGATTTTGTTCAAATGACACATACGTCCCAGGGTGTTAGTCAGATATAGGAATAAATACAGGAAACGGATTTCTTGTATGAGGGAGAAATAAATCAGAGTTTAGAAATTTTGGCACAGGATAATTCAGTAGTTAGCATTTGCAGTGCTTATGCTTTATGTTACCCTGTAGCATCTAAATGGCAGTAATGAAAGCAAAATAGCTTATATTTGCAACATTAAGATGGAAAATGGTGACATGGAGTGCCGAAAAATATACAACACAATACGTCAGAAAATGTCGTGGCATATTTCATGTCAACGTAGGTATACAGATCCTTATTTTTAAATTTATATTTCCTTAGGCTTCTGTATAAATCCAAACGAGTCACACATAAGGCATTAAAGTTAACGTTTTTTGTATGTGGAAATTACCTCTTACACTAGTAATGGAATATAGACTGTGGATATCTGAGGGAATAGTGTTGACGAGCAGACAGTGAGTCTTCAGGAGGTGCAAGAGAGAGGATAATATTAAAAGGTAATATGTGAGGATATGGACTGGATTTGGGATACTGTTGATATTGAGCTTCTGTGAAAGCAGTGATGACCATTCTATTGCTTTATAACCAGGGAACTTCGTGACAGTCTAACTATATTTTTTTCGGTAATAGACTGCATCGTGGAGCTTTTATGCTGTCCTGCTACGTACATCTGGTGTTAGCACTGAAACCTCGAACTGGTGTGTAAGGTTAACACTTACCTGAACTGTGACGTTCCTTGGCGACTGAGTTTTGGCGATTGAAACTAATATTTCTAAGACACTAAAATATGTGAAGGAACCCACAGAAGGAGAGGAACAGGACACTCCCACGCTACTAACATTGGCTTACTGCCAGCCACGGCTCCCACTTCCCGAGTTTCTTGCTTCCCTTTTCCACAGACAACACTGGAAAGAAAGACTTCATTAGGTGTGCCACCGGCAATGTATCCACATGCTGTTAGCTTTCTCACACATTATTGATCTATTATTCAGTGTATTCATTTAAATTATTTGTCTATGAATTCTGAAGGAGTTAAGAAATATCTTCTGGCTATGTAACAAAAAGTAAGCGCGTTTTATTTTCTGTCATAATTTACACACTTGCGTGTCCTTGCTGGTCTCACGGAGAAAACAATGTGTAGTCTCCTTGCCGCTATTATTAAAGGCAATTTACAAGTTTGTTTTTGAATATATTCTGTTCGTACTCCATTTAATCCACAGTAAGATCTAAATCGAATGTAAATTCCAAACAGACGTCTACTGTCTTCTTAGATATCCATACCTGTTTACTCTCTTCCCTATTTTATTGGATACTAGAAAACTGCAGGTGAATAAGCTTTGTGAAACCACAAATTAAACAGCAAACAGAGGTAATATATGGCTACTAGACGTGATTATGTTTCAGAATAAAATTTGTAAGAATATAAGTGGCGCTAAGGCTGCTGTCACTCGACCCGAATCTGTTGCAGTCAGTTCGAATCGAGTCTGACTCACTTTGATAAAAAGAATTGTTAGACAAAAACAGAAGAACCGACCATCCGACATAGACAAGCATGTATAGAGCCAAAATATAATCTGTCAAAATAAAATGATACTAAATGTAAGCCTAATTTTATTGAAAAAGTCTCGATATAAAACAAAATGAATTTAAAAGTTGCGCTTAGAAATGGAAACAGCTTAACGGAAGAGGATATATAATAACACAAGAACTTAGCTTGAAGTAATTTAACTGAGGGTATGTTTTTCCCTAGGAATTCATGTGAGAAGGAACACTTTGTACAAACAGTATACAAAACACGTGCAAAACACTTTAATTTACAAACGAAAAAAAGAAGGGCAAGAAAGGGATCTGAAAATGGACACTGCATGTAACATGATAATTATATATTAACATAGATCTTAAAAACATTATATATGTTTCGAAAAGCGGGCGTATGTGAAAGCAGCAGTAAAACTGCAGGATCTGTAAAAGACAAGTAGTTTCTCGAATTTGTGAAGGATTGCCAATTTCACTAAGGCTGTTGGATGAACTTAATTTTGTACTGTACATGTATTTTATATATAAATGAATAATGTCCCGTACGAACACGTATTTTAAGTTGACATTTTTTCTGTACAGGCCACACTACACCGCAATATCTTCACTCAGTGGTGGAAAAGTGCTGTTAAAATTCAAAGGAAATGCCTCGTACATTTTTTAATCTCTTATCCTTTCTCCTGTCTCCCTTTCCCATTTCTTTTAATCATCCGAGATGTGAAAGTTGCAATCTTGCAAGCCGTCTGACGGTTACCGTGCCAGAAGTTATGTCGTACATTTTCTGTGAGAGCATAAGGATCAGCACAAACATGCTCATTCAGTCCTAACCATTTTGTATCAAATATATCATACATACATATACGAATTTCCGTATTCTGGTCACTTATGTAGGTGGTGAAGATTTTGTGCACAGACCTCACTTTCTAACCGCATTATTCATTTCTTACAGCCATAAGCGCCATCAAAACAAGCCTACGCTGGCACTGTGTAATGTCAACCATGCTGAAAGTTCAAGATTTACGTGAGCAATCTGAAGTGGCCCCAGTTACTGAGAACTTCCATTAACACCACCAAATATTCGCCTTAATGACGTGACTTCTATAACATCCCAATCACACTAACCTAACTTCCTCACCATGCGGGGAACTTTCTTCCCTCCGACCACAGCGACACTGAAAATTCCCACCCGACAAAGAAGAACTGTAGATTCGCGCCACATCAGTGCTCTAAGATATAACCCTTATTTCTTTTTCGCAAATCGGTCTGGATACCGATGTTTAAGATTTTTTGTTGATTTCCTTTAGTCCGTCCAGGAAAATAGAATATGTAATTAAGAAAGGGTTGTCAAATGAATTAAGAAGGGTAAAGAAGTAGGCTGACTGCGTAGGAAGGCGAATGCTTCGCAGTAACCTTCTATAGACAGTGGAAAAGAGATTTTTTACGTTCGGCGCGCTTCAGAGATGACGTAGGGACGTGAACAGTAAAAGCAAATGTTTCGTTCGTTCTGTTACCCAAATTTCCTGTCCCTAAGTTCATTATCTCCGTTAGTGTAATGACCTCCAGCGTGTAGCAAGAGAGCGTGATAATTTTTTCTTCCTGTGTTTCCGTGTGTGCAGTTAAACCGCCTTGATGTTCCAAGCATGACGGTAAAGTTGAAATCAAGGAAGATGGCGGTATGTCAAGCGAGACAGACGGATTTGTATGATTGCGTTTTTGGCAGTTGCTTGCACTTGAACTTGCCGTGTATTTTTAATATTTAGTATCATTCACCGCACAAACCATGCGATTATGATTATCAATGTATGTTTTGTTATCTCCAATTTCTTTATTGTTTACAGTGGATCTACTTTGGTTAAGTTGCCGCCACAAACAATAAGCTTACTCTCGTAGCCCCAGCACTTAATGTGTCAGCAGTGCGTCTAAAAATTCAATGCATTCACAGGGGGAGGCTTTCAGTATCACCACCGGAACATTAATAACGCCGGTGAGTCTAGTTTACACTACATGATAATCAGTGCTACGGAGAAATCAGCTGTGACCCGCTACCTTGTTCGAGCGTTAGTACAGGATATTTGGCATACCTCCGAAACTCTAGCCAGTACTTTCCGGATACACAACTGATAGCTTAGAATAATCTATATCCCTTCAGGATGTGGGTGGAATTTTTGTGAATAATTGTAAGATATTTATGCAAAAAATGTAAAACGTAATTAACAATGAGCTGAAAATTGTGTGTACCAAGTTATAAATGAATCGCCGCCTTGTGGCAGGCGTGCGCGAGCAGCTTGCTTACAGCCCGGAATAGTTGGGCCGTAGAATGGTAAATTGGAAGCAGCAGATATGCCTGAAGCAGAGATGTTTCCTTCTAAAATCATCAATTTTCTTTGTTACCTAAGTACTTCACTTTTATCCCATTTAGTGGTCCTTTGGACATGCACTTTCTTTCAGTGTACGCTATTTCACATCAGTTGCTGACTACGGATAACTTTGCGTTTTCCTTTGTGCGACACCGTACTTTATATTGCGAGAATTCTGTGAGGACCAATGTTCTTGTTCGGTTAATAGAAGACTATACTGCATGTTCTACGCTCTGTAACTGCTTAGCCTTGCAACTCGACATAACTATAATACCTGTAAGCAGAGAAACTGAATTCGGTTGTTTGCGCGCTGCCGTTAGATTGCAAACGGGCTCCACCTGCCAGACATTTGTTTCTACTCACTTCACGGCTTTAGTGAAAGAAGTACAAATCGGACGCATGTGGTTCGCATGACATACTCAGCAAAATATGAGCTGTGGAATGACAACAAAGCTGCTTAGAAAGAAATAACGTCGAACTAATTAATCTGTTGGATAACTTTAAAGTCCTCATACTGTTACGCCTTCACTTATTTCTAATTACGAGAGATCATATTAAAAGTGACTTTACAGAAATAGATGTGGATTAGTGTGGTTCAGAATCGGGTCTAGTGACGTAGATAAGTGAAAGAGGGAATAAAGTTCAGCGTTCCTTAAATGCGAGGAGTTTCTTGACAAGCTGAATGAAGACCCATTTCCATTACATTAGTTATAAATATTTTAACAGCATGTTTGCCAATTGTTCATATCTTTGTTACCCTCTTTACCACTTATTTTCGAAGTGTTGCATGCCCTGTCGGCTCAGTAGATTCTTAATGTACATACAAATTTCTTATAAAAAAAGGTTGATTCAAGTATTTTAATATAATGGATCGTTATTCATCTAGACGCGACTTAAAGTGAGTAAATATTTAATTTACAAGCTGCTTAGTTTAAGTGAATGTATACTTAATTCAGATGCTAATTGAAGTAAATAAATTTATAATTCAAATACTCGTTAATTTTAGTAAAGTAATATCTTATTCAGGTATTTTTCTATTGACGTTAATTAACATTTAATCCAGTTACTGGTTATTTAAGTTAATATATACTTAATTCATACTCTAACTGAAGTAAGTAAATGTATAATTTGTGTAAAGAAATATTTAATTCGGATGCTTGTGTTTTGAAGTTACTGGATAATTTAAGTGAATAAATACTTAATTAAGGTCCTGGTTAATTTAAATGTATATATATACTTGGGATACTGATTAATTAAAGTACTCATAAATACCGCAATAATTGAGATACCTTTTGATTAAGCTAAGAAATGTTTACTTTAGGAGCGAATTAATTTAATTTCGCAAATATTCAACACAAATACCCTCTCGCTTAGTTAAACTGTTTTCAGTTTATGCACTGGTGAATTTTCGTGAGTGAATATTGAAGCCATTCATGCTACAGTGATAGAATGAGCCTATTTGTTGTCGAAATACTTTGACTTCTGCATTCTGTTCCTTTTTACACATCTTGGTATATCATGTGGCTATGGGTTTCTTGCTTCTAGTTTGAACTGTATACTTTTTTAAAGATAATTAGTTTTATGAATATTAAGATTATGCACTTTTCTTGTGTGCATTGTCTTAAAACTATTTTAAAACTAAAAAATAATAAAAATACTGTTTGGATCATATTTATACTAGGCTTTTGATTCAGACGTACTATTAATTCTGTAACTACTTGAGATATTCATGAATGCCAAAGCGTACCCTTGACTACGCGAAAAATGGCGTCGTTTATTCAGCCAAATAATGTGCACTAGGAAAATATGATGCGGCTACAGAATACGAAGTAACGACAATCTTAGAACTACGAAACTACGATTGTCACATACTCTGGTGTTGAAATCCGTCAGCTTTCACAGCTTCTGTAACGTTTGTTAGCTATATTATGCTAATGTGCTTTAAAATATTTGCGTAGGAGGTCCTCTGTCCGGCTGTGTAACTTCATTGCTGATCTTCTATATATACAGCCTCAAATATGTGTGTATGTGTGCGTGCGTGTGTGGATAAATACCAGAGAACATAGACAACAATATCTTTTAACCTGTTCTAATTCACAGACCGATAAGACAGCAATACATTAGTGATCACCGGAAATCAGTCTGTGCCATGACTTACGATTTTGTATCTGTATCGCATTGTAGAGTACTGTGTCTGTAATATTTTCTACAGTGCTGTATTTGTAGAAACGCTTACTGTATTGTGTCTGTATCACAGTTTACAGTACTGTGTCTGTGTCACAATTTACAGTAGGCCTACTGTGTCTGTCCCACAGGTTACAGTGCTGTGTCTATATCACAATTTAAAGTAACGTGTCTGTATCACAGTTTACAGTGCTGTGTCTATACCACACTTTACAGTACCGTGTCTGTATCAAAGTTGACAGTACTGTCTGTGTCACAATTTACAGTAGAGGTAGCTCTCGTTTTACGCCAAGGTTACGCTCCTGAAAAACGTCGCGCAAATCGAACACAAAATTCCCACTTAAAACAATATATTTACTGGGGATTAGGGGACTGATAACCTCATCCTATGTAGTGGATGACTATAACTTTAGTGGACATATGGACCTGTACAATATATAGGTACTGTGTACAGTATATGTATTTCGATGCAGTATACATACATTTCTGGGTAATATATTTATTTATTTTTAATGCAATAAAAATGTAAGAGAGTCGCATCCACAGTTTTTGTACAGATAGGAATGTGGCAGTCTTGTTACACAAACACTTTAGTTCCTGACTGAGCATTTTCTTTAATTCTGTCAGCATTATCACGAATTCTACGTACGATACCATGAGCGAGTGTACATTACGGCATATATCAACGATTCGTTCACTCTTTTCACGACGCATTATTACGCTTGAATTTTCTCCAATACCGATTGTCTTTCGCCGATTTTCACTTGGATCGCACTAGGTGATACAGACTTAGTTTCTCACTCATATTGTTAGAAAAGCCAATGCTGTTGAAGAGAAAGCTAAATGAGCCACGTGGATATAACACAAATATAACCAATCCGTGCCCGTGACTGATGGCGTGACAGTGACTTCACTTCCTGCTAGCCTGCTACAAAATATAACGGTGACCACGGATCGTCTATGCCACGTTGCGTGGAACTGAAAATTATCGAGTAAATTCGACAAGAGCGATCACGGATCGTCAATGCCAAATCGCGTTAAAGCGAAAATTATCGCGTAAATTTGAAAAGTCATGCAAATTTTCAAGTCGCGTTAAAGCGGAATCACGTAAAACTAAATCGCGTAAAAAAAGAGTTACCTGTACTGTCTCTACATCAAAGTTTACAGTACTGTCTGTATTACAATTTACAGTACTGTGTATCACAGCTTACATTGCTGTGTCTGTATCACAATTTACATCACTCTGTCTGTATCAAAGTTTACAGTACTCTCTGTATTACAATTTACAGTATTGTATCTATATCAAAGTTTGCAGTACTGTGTCTTTATTGCAGTTTACAGTACTGTGTCTGTATCACATTTTACCGTACGCTGTATCACAGACTACGGTCGTCTATCTGTAAAAGAGTTTATAGTACTGTATCCCTATCACAGTCTAAATGGTGTGTTTCTATCATGTTGAAAGACACACTGTCTGTCTCGCAGTGTAAGGCAAAATTACACATAGCGCAGCTTTCCTTTACTAGTTATTCTGTACTCAGCTAGTCAAGAACTTTCCCGCCTCTGTTTCCTATTCTGAACGAGGTACATCCAATCCAAGTTCTCCGATCCTATTTCTTTAAGACCTCCTTTGATAGTTTCTCACTACCAACACATAGGTCTTTGAAGGCTGCTCAGTCCTTCAAGTTTTCCAACCAAAACCTGTTGCTATAACTCTTCTCCCATACGTGCCAAATGCTCTGCTCACCTCATCCCCTTAATTTGGAAGGTATAAATAAATCTATAGTACTATACATTTTATCATTACGTTTATGATGTGGTATGGGCCCCGGGCGTCAAAGCTGAGAAACTGGGGCCTTGAGAGCTGTGCACTAAATGTATTAGCTTTTGTTAGCATCTTTCCAATGCAATTCTCGAAGAACAAGCACAGCAGATAGAGACAGAAGAAAGAACTTGCCCGAAAGATAGGAAGGGCAAGAGACAGACAGGTAGAATGGGAGAAAGAAACTAAAGAAGGAAAGGAGTTAGATAAAAGAACGAAAAAGGAACAAATACAGAAAGATGCAGGAAGAAGTACGGCTGGAGATTATGAACTCACATAAAATGGATGTCTGAAGGAGCTGTTCAAATGTACCGCTGATTGATAGTCGTGCTGTTCTTGTCACGTGACCCATCCCGTTGTGATCGTTGTGATGCGATCTTCAGAGGAACTCTGTCACGTGTCAAAGCTTGTACGTGCCACGCTTCAACATTTTAAGTATTTTAAAAGGACGGTTCTTCCATGTTGTTAATTAGTGTCGACATGTAAGAGAAATATAGCTACGATATCTCACTTCGATATGTTAGAAGTGTGAACTTCCATATATTCATTAATATACTACAACGTATGCAACACACGGATTCGTAGATTACTTACGTCATAACATATCCTTGGGCTTTACTACTACGGGCCTTAATGCATAAGATCACTGCCTCGGAGAGTAATGATTTTAAAGGTTCTAGGCTCACGCAGTATATGAAGTGCAGTAACTGTGTCAGGCCATCTTAATAAATGAATATGATGGCCTGACGCTGCTACTACACATCACAATAGTTTTAACAATTCCAACTCATTGCCTATACTAAGTGCAGCAATATGTCAGGCTTCATATTCATATGAATATTCTTTCTGAAGGCTTTTACGGTACAGGGTTATTGAAAATGCTTATGAGTAAAGATTATGGCATGTTTGAGACCTCAACCTTGAATAATTCTGCATATTATGTTATAAATGTACACCTTCCTTTATTCTTATACATACTGATTATGGCCTGCTAAAATGGCGGAATATATAGGCCTAGCTGTTGGTTTTACATCAAAATATAAGTTATGTTTGGCGGATATACAAGTATTTATGGTTTAGAAGTTTTCTTCTTCTAACTAGTACAAAAGAACTTCAATTGTGTATTGCCAGTAACCTGTCATAAAAGACACAATGTTGCGGAATCGCTGACCACCTTGCTCAGAGAATGCCTGTGTGAATCACTTGCAACTCGCAAGTTGTAATATAGACCACCACTCCTGTAGTGATGTCACTACAGATTACTAAGCCTCTAATTTATGAAGAAGCAGCCAACAGCAGCTGCTAACTGGGAAACAATGTCAACCCTTACAATGGATTTAAATATATAGTCAATCCCGGTTTCAGCTCCTCCCGATGTAGCCGACCCTCACTTAGCGTCCATGAAATTCTGTGAACAGAACTTCCCTATTGTACAGTTTTTCGATGTGACGCTACCTTCGATAGATCGCTACAAATTGCAGTGCACAATAATAGGCGCTCTATCGGGGATTGATTTATTTGTTTACCTTCCTTCTTTCGTTGGAATAATTCTTTCTTATCTTTTCTTTCTGTAACGTGCCTGCGCGTGTTTTTAAAACGATTTAGTAATATCGAAGTAATCGGAGTTCCTATAACAATGCCCTCGACTCCAGTAGCATACCATATTTGCCTCGCTTTCGGGATTTCCAGGGCCGGATAGGTGGCATACAGTTTACGGCATCCTCGAAGTGGCTAAAGGGCTAATAATATTCTGAAATGAGATTTCGGAAATTGGAGACGTCGAAACCAGATGTAGAAAGTGATCAGCTTTACGCTACAGTTGCTTTAACATAAGTTATAAAATCTGCGGTATTGACTGGAGGATGAATGGAAAACAGATCCATTCTGGATCCTGTGGTAAACATAAAAAATTCGTCCCTGAGCGAATTTTAACGCCATAATCCTGCCCAGAACCAGCCACTTTACTGAATGACTTGTAGCCCTGTAACTGTCTAGAAATATCAGTGTAGTGTTCCGTGGCCTTAGGATATCTACAGATTCCAATTCGGTGTTAACAGTCATTGATATGGACAGGCGGACAAAATCTGACCGATTCACAAAGAGCTTTGCGCATTGAAGAGAAGTTCTGTAGAAATTTCCAAGACAATAAAACCTTTAAAAATTGCAACCATATGTTCTAATAAAGCATAAGGTGATTTAAATTTGAAAGCCACCAACCTTGAACCCAGGCCACTTGAATGGAATGCAACGTAGGAATGTACCTTGAAAATGTACAAGCTCATGCTGCGCTTGGAAGAATACTGCCATCAACACAACACGTATAAAAAGTTACAGGTACGCGACTTTTATACCGGATTTTCATTTACTAAGTCACCTTCCTGGATCCCTCGAACTCAATAACATTCCATGAATAGTTTCTTGTTGTATTTTTGCAAACACACGTAGGCCTACGCCATTCTAATAAATATTTCGAATATAAGGATCAAAATTGTAAGAAATGCAAGAAAAATAAAGCTGTAATGGTGAATATTACGTGACTAGAAGCTTCGTGGGTTGTACTATTTACCAAGTATTATCCAAGGTACTAAATAGAGAGAGGATTAGTTTGGTAGGATACATAATAAGCAGAGCATTAATCTATAGGGGTTACATTATTTCTTCCTTCTGTCAAAATAAGGTATAGGAGGCTGAACTTCGAGGATGACTGTTATTCAGATCCCGCTTGAAGCATACGAAAGTAAAGCTCAACGAAAAGTATTTAGTGTCGCAATGAAAGGTAAAACACACTAGCTGTAAAGCAGTCATATTTATAGGTGTGATAAAGAAAGTATATGATACTCACGAGAAAATGCAAATTGGTTTAGATTTTACTGCAGAAACTAGGGATATGTGAGCCACTTGTTGCACGTTATTGGTGTATATACAACAAGTTGAAACTGCTCTGGCTGTGTTAAGAATGAGATAAGATCGCGTAGCTTGGTGCTTGGTCGCTGTGTGAAGTAATCGAATGGGGAGAAGATTTTGTTTGCCTAAAATAAAGCTGACCAGTGGAAAAGGAATCTACAAAGAAAATATGCCAAGGAAAGGGCAGCTTTATCTCAAGCGAAGGATGCGGATGAATGGGAGATGGGCGAATTCGTTCGAATGGACGTAGGACCGTTTTCCATACCAGGCCTGTCTGTGTGAGATTCGTGGTGAAAAATTGGCACTGGGGTAAGTAAACACTTTGGTTTTCCCTTTCAGTATGATTCTACCAGTCCTTCGTTCATTTACCACCGGCACTACATATATTCCCCCCCCCTCCCCATGGCGCAACAGCCCTAATGGGCCAGGACCTTCTCATTATCGAGGCTTCACCATCACACACAGAAACTCCAAACTCGGTAGGACTCCCCCGGGCGAGTGATCAGCCCGACGCAGACACTTCTACCTGACAACACACAACATTCACAAGACACAGACACCCATGCCACCCGCGGGATTCGCAGCCGCCATCCCAGCAAGCTAGCGGCCGCAGACCCACGCCTTAGACCGCGCGTCTACTGGGATCGACAAATGGACGCTATATGGTCTTGGTGATTGGCAGCGTCATTAAATTAATCGCTTTTCTCTCTCGAATGGAACACAGACCGGACAGCATCGTGGTACGCATATTGTAGTTAAAACAAAAGTAATAACCTATCAGTTTCCCGCGTTTGGTGAACGTGATTTACAGGTGCCAACATACACAAAGAAGACACGCAATTTGGCGCGTTAGCGTAACCATTGTGGCAATGGAAATGCAACAATGCGTTCTTTGTCAATTTTTGAGATACATGTCACTGCCAGCAATACTTATATTACAGTGTTGAGTGTTGCACAACATAGTTTTATGACGAATTTTCGACGCCGGAAACAATAATACATACTTAGATCTTCATTTAAAGTGTCCGATATTTTTGTCCGATTTTAAATAAATCTGGACTTTTTCGGCCCATTTTTATAGTACTTTCCATTGTCAAATTTCATGGAAATCCGTCTAGGCGAATCCACACTAATTTTGCGGAACGACAGACAGACGGACAGAAGGACGGACAGATGGACATGATTATTAGGCGCTCTTCACAATTATGCCAACGCACCTAAAACAGCCTTATTAAAAATTAATCTGCAAACGGTATTCTATATTCCTTTGCTCTCTCTTACGACAGACATCACATCGAGCCTGAAGTGCGGTCCACCCGAATTTCCCTGTTGCTGCCGTATACTGAATGAAAATAGTAATTAACTTATGTGTAGTAGGCCTAGGCCACAAATCTTGCACTTCCGGCAAAATGTATGGTTTATTTTTTATATTTGTTGTACACCAGATTAAATGGTTTCATTGCCATGATTCTTTTCCTCGAGTTAAGTAGTGGTACTTTCTCCACTACATACTGAACTCTTGTACCGACATAATTGGATTCCGATAATCAGGTAGTGACACTTTCTCTGCAGCAAACCGGCATAATGGCCATACCACCATAACTCGGTTTCTTGAGTCGGGTATTCACACTTCGTCCACGACTAATATCCTTTATAACGCCACATTGCGTTTCTTTGTATCGGATAGTTGCATCCCTCCACAATCGACACAGTGCTTACAAGATTATGACTGTTTTTAAAAACAGGTAATGCTATTTCTTCCACAAGACAGGCAATGATTATAAACCTTTACCCCGCTTTCTGGAAAGAAATATTGACTTTTTTTGTAAGAAAAATGCGTGCGTTTTCTTGATTCTTGTAGTGGCAGTTTATTTCACAACAGATGTAATGGCTACAACACCATATCTCGGTTTCCTGGATCAAGTAGTGAACGTATCTGGCACAGCAGGTGTAATGGTTATACCAGCATGCCTCGGTTTCTTGAATCAAGTATTGAACCTATCTGGCACAACAGGTGTAATGGTTATACCACCAGGCCTCGGTTTCTTGAATCAAGTACTGAACCTATCCGGCACAACAGGTGTAATGGTTATACTACCGTACCTCGGTTTCTTGAATCAAGTTGTGGTAGTCTCTTACACAACAGATGCAGCTATCTAATTATACCGCCATGAAAGTACGGCCACGCTATTATAAAACGGGCTGCGCTAGGTGGGAGTTCAGGTGAAAATTGAGGAAGAACTGGCTTTATATTTTACGTTCCTTACATTCTAGCGTAGTGGAACGTAGGAGGTATAGTTAGGAACATGGCCTCCTTCTGTGCCCCAGTGATGACACGAAATATGCACACCACCTGACACCCTAATCTCGATACCTCACACAAAACTGGGAGCTGCAGATGTTACCACACATCGCTGTAATATCACTGGATATAATATATATTTTTTGTTTGCGTAAGCCCAGTGGCGGGAAGTAAAACACTTTAAGTCGGAGAGTTCAAGTGCTGGCTAATTGAATGTCTTCAAAAATGGGCCGCAGATACTTTTCTTGAGGCTTGTGCTGCTGTAACACAATTCGCACCAGCACCGTGGTAATGTCTTCCCGCCAGAGTTGCTAGCTTTTTACAGTTGTCAAAGAAATTCTGTATCATTGTGAAACCAAATTTCCGTCTATTTTCCCACAATCTGGCCACTTGCACCTATGCTGAGACAAGTTAAACTACTGCACATTTCACACCTCTTTTCTAAGGAATATTTTTATTCTTATCCTACCATATATACCCGTGCCTCTCAAGTTATTTCTTCCCTTGAAAAACATTCGGTTGAAATTATTATGCCTCAAGATTTTCAGCAATTCACGTAAAAGTGTTACGTTCAATTAGTACATACATTCTACCGAGAAAAGCCGAGAAAGTCAGAAGCCCAGAAATACTGCACTAGCAAGCACATTTGTTTTATGGGTAAAAAGACTCCTTACAGCCTAAAACGTATTCAAATAAACACCAGAATTTCTTCTACTCTTTGGCTCCCAAGCAAGCAGACGAAAATTTCCATCTTGAAGTTATTCTTTTCGTGAATTTTAATTAAAATTTCATCTACAAAACCAACTAAATGCACATATGAGTGCATTTAGTTGGTTTTAGAAATGAATAAGAAAATGTTCATCTTCGAGCAGTTATATATTTAAGCTAAAAATAAGGCATATAGTTTATCATATTTTAAGAACTTACCAAATTGACGATGAAAAGCCTTTAATGTAATTGCGAAACTTAGGTCCGAGTTGTTACATTTTAACTTCTGTGTATGTAGCAATACATGATGCTCCTCTGCACATAATTGTTATTACAGCCTAATGATTGCCCTATGAAAATCAACTACAAAAATGTAGCTGTTACGTATATGAAACGAAGTAATTTGTTCAATAAATGGTTGTGTTTGACGGTTTTTACCACTTGACTGTTTACACAAAGCATAAAGAAATCGGCGACCTTAAAATAATGTAATACCTGTTTGGCTAAAATTCCTAGGTCACAGTTGCAAATTAGAATTTTTACCTGTAGCTTTTGTAAATCCTATTTTAGCTCCATTTTTCAAATCTCATATTCCTGGCAACTGCCAGGCACTTCGTTCAATTAACGGCATTGAAGGGTTAATCTGGAAAGGGAACATGTTGAGTGACTGAAAGGCGGACGTGTTTGCTATTAAGATGTTTCTATTAAGCTTAAGGGATTAACCACCACCACCACCACCACCACCACCACCACCGTGATCATCATCATCAAGGCATTAGATGCACTGCTTCTCATTCGCTTCGGCCAAATTGATTTTGCAAGCAGCAGAATATAAATTTACAAAGTGACAAACAAACAAACTTAACGTATTTTTTCAACGGTTATAATTATTTTAATCAGGTATTCATATGACGGTAAGATCTTCTATATATCTACTGCTATATGAGCACTAAACTTGTCAGAAAAGTGTTCACGTTAAGTGAAAATTGTTACAGGTATTTGTAGGTGAAAACTCTATGGTTATGTGCAGAAATAAACCTGCCATTTTGCCCATGGCACTTCATGAGAATATACTGCGTTGTGTCATTGTTTGTGGGTTAGAAGTTAGTAGAAGTGATGGTAGTGGTGCTGGTGCTGGTGCAGCTAGTGGTAGTGATAGTGTTGTTTTTGTTTTTTGTTTTTCGTGGTGGTGGTGGTGGTGGTGGTGGTGGTGGTGGTGGTGGTGGTGGTGGTGGCGGCGGCGGCGGTGGCGGCTGTGGTGGTGGTAGTGGTAGCGGGAATGACAACAATAAAGTTGTATTTCACAAGGCGAATGAATTTTGCTTTACCCCGTGCGATATAGCACAATCTTCTAACTCAAAAACTTTCTTATCATCATCGTCGTCTTTATGAGTAATGCTAATCTCCATGTATCACCAACCAGTAGCCCCTGCTGAGTAGATACAGAGAGCAGTGACTTACTGAATTCTGTTGTCTTTAATAACTCCAGTCACAATATCCAATACACAATCAAACAATTTTAGGTATTTTGTAGAGAACCTCTGAGAGGCAGACATATTCTTGATCTTCCTGAAGTGACCTCATGAAGAAATGGGGGCCGGCGACAGAATATCACTTACAAATTTCTACTGTAATAGCGGTTCCTGCCCTTACTACATCAGCAAAGCGAACAACCAGTATTGCACTCAGCCTTACACATCTGTTGCACAAAGCACAAACTGCCAATAGTAAACATTTCTTTGTTCCAGATGATTTCTGTAGCGCGAAATTAGCAAGAAGTGCGAACTGATAACTATAAAATTAGTGCTCCATTTCTGTACGTAATATTGGTGTACGATTTCTCATTTAATTTACGTTGCTGACATATTACCTCTGACTTCAAGCATGACATCCCATTGTTTTATACGTAATATAAAAGGACAGGAAACACATTTTCTTACAGTTAGCACAAAATTTTCTGATTGTTTTTAATTATATAGACCCGAAGATGACCTGATATATAAGGTCGAAGCAAGTTTTGTTATATGTTCTATGAAATACGGAAAGAAAATTATGTTGCATGCAAGAGAACTTGTTATGAGTAATTTCTTAATAACCTAAAAATAGCACCTTTCTCATGTTTGTAATTTTCAGTACGTAAACATTAGTTCATGGAGAAATATTCTTTATGTTTATGATCTATTTCCACATGAAGTGTTACTTCCACAGTTTCATTAAGTCACTGATTATTTCATCCTTTCATTGACCCATTCTTTAGCTATCGCCGTCAGACAAGCAATAAGCGTGGCAGCGATGTTGCTGTTATTGTCGTTTTACAATAATAGAATCTTTTCTTGGTAAACTTAACATTCTTTAAACTATCTATTACCGCACAGAATGGGAAGACTGTATGTTAAGTGCCCCTAATGTCTTTTCGACTTGATCAGATGTACTACTGATTGTAGCCAAATTTAAGGCGGAAGGTCGGCATGCATTTCTTGGCATAATGTCATAATGTTCCTAATAATTTAATTGTCTGGGAGTGACTAAGCAGACAGCACAGAAACACATATACCTGATGCTGCCATTATGTCTGTTCTTCCTTACGTAGGTCCAGAAAACGAAGAAGACTAGTAAACTAATATGTAAAGATCCTCTTCTTTGACCACTTGAACTCAAAATATGGAGGCACCAAGCTCCTCCAAAACATCACTAAAGTTTTACAATAATCACCGCATTCTATCCCAGAAGATATGAATCTTGCAGACTGCTCGATGCTATGTTAAAAAGGACTTAATTCTGTGGCACTACAAAAAAAATCCAACTTAATTTTAGTGTCTTGGGTAACCATTTATAACAGGAACAGAGCAAGTATTATTACCTGCAGGGCAGATGCTGTTATTGCGAGCAGCGATTACTGTAGCGCTGGCATTACAGATTTGTTTTCGGGATTTACTTTTTCGCGCTCGGCCGTGTACCAAATGTCATTCCTGAAGTCCTGTAGTGATTTTCTTAAATTCCTGCCACTCGTCATTATCCATGATCATTCGACACTGCAGTCTCTGAGACTGAGCAGCGCTATTGAATGTCCTAAGACAAAGTAAAACGTATCCTCTTCAAGTTTTACGGATGCAGAATTCTGCTGCTCTTGAACAGTAAGAACGCAGAGTCCTGTGTGGTGCGGAAGAAAATGGTCGCGGTTTCTGCTCCCGCCTTCTCTTGCATTCCAGTGCACACCATCTGGCCTACATCATCCAGCCCAAAGCGCTTTTCACTAACGTGGTTATGACGTGGTTATCAGTATCAATATTCGCGTGACAAGAAAGATTAGACGACTGGAAGGTGCTGCACGCAAGTACGCTAGAGACAGAAGAATAACTCTTCGATATAGAAGTGAAGAAAAGTGTCGAAGCATGGTATAGATTTCCAGGGTCCTCAGTGTCGTAAGCCGAGTTCTTCTGTTGCTGTGCTATGAGGTTGCCAACTGTTCACCTTTACTGAAGCCTCGATTTGTGTTGTAAAGTTAAAATGTGTTCAAATGCACTTACTAAAACAGAAATTTGTTCTTCTCCCTCGCGCTCCAGTTTCGATGTCGTGTCCCGTATGCTGCTACTTTACTCTCAAAAGCTGTTGTGGATTTTTGGCGACGCTTTTCATATATCCGTATTTACGGATATATTTACAACATGAAATGCCTTTTCTCCCTAGGTTTGTAGGTTTTAGTCTTATAGTTGTGTTATGTGTGATATTTGGGCCTAAAAGGGACGAGGCGGCAGGGGAGTGGAGAAGACTACATAACGAGGAACTTAATGAGCTGTACTCATTGCCAAATATTATTCGGTAATCAAATCGAGAAGAATGAGATGGGCGGGGCATGTGGCACATATGGGGGAGGAGAGAGGATTTTGGTGGGGAGACCCGAGGGAAGGCGACCATTTGGGAGACCCAGGCGTAGATGGGAGGATAATATTAAGACGGATTTTCAAGAAGTGGGATGGGGGCATGAACTGGATTGAGCTGGCTCAGGATAGGGACAGGTGGCGGGCTCTTGTGAATGCGGTATTGAAGCTTCGGGTTCCATAAAATGCGGGGAATTTCTTGACTAGCTGAGAAACTGTTAGCTTCTCAAGAAGGCCTCTGTTCCATGGAGTTAGTTAGTTAGTTAGTCAGTCAGTCAGTTAGTTAGTTAGTTAGTTAGTTTGTTTGTTTGTTTGTTGTGTTATGTATTTGCAGTATGTGTAATAAAATATTATATTTTTCTGTCTCAACCGTGGTTTGTGATTGAGGCACTATGTACATTAGTGCTCTAAAGACTAAAATAACAGACCTCCTGAGTAGCCATCAGAAAACCTCTTGCCACTACTCTCCACTTCTTCCGACACCACAAACCTAAAGTGAAACATCTCCGTTAGTTCCCGAAACGTCTGAACAGGTTGCCGAGCGTCACATTCCCGGCCATGAGATCGACAGATGGATGAGAGGGCGTTTACGTAGGTGACTGGGTAGACGGGGGGATGGGTGGATGGATATGTAGAAGAATCGAAATTTAATGTCTCCGTACGGAATCATGTAAATCTTGTCCGGAATTGAAATTAATGTTGTATTCTTAAAATGATAATACCTTAAAACTTTTCCTTAAGCTTTTATTTTTAGAGAAATTTGTACGGTTTTGGTAGGGAAACACGAAGGAAGAAGGGTACTTGGGAGACCCAGGTCTAAATGAGACGATAATATTAAAATTGGCTTTTAAACGTATTGGACGTGTTTTAAGTGGATTCCTGTGGTTCTGAAATTGGATTATGGCGGTCTCGTGTGAAAAGAGTAATGAATTTTCGGGTTTCATATCCTGCTGGGAAATTTTCGGCTAGGTGAGTAACTATTAGCTTTTCAAGAGGGACTTTGCTGCGTGGAGTTTTCACAGCATTTTCAGCTGTATTAGAAAGGTGCAACCGTGATGAATAAATATATTTCCGAACGTACTCTTTGCTTTTTTACACACAGAATTAGCCATGGTGTTCACCTGTTGCAAATGCGTAGGCCATTCTCTGTTTTCCAAGATAAACTAAGTGAAGAAGTACAGTCCCTAGAGCAAGGAAATATTTTATCATCTATATCTTTATATGTTAGACACAGCTCAAAACACGTAGGATTTGCATTGCTTCATAATTCATTCCTTACGCAATAAAACACGAAGAGAGTACAGTAACAAATATGGTTAAAAATAATTTATTTTTCTCCTATATGTTCCGGCCGTGTATGGCCACCTTCAAGCAGCTTGTGTAATCGTACAGGACATTACTGAAATTTGTCAGACAATTCACGGAAAGTCAGCTGTTGGCTTGTTAAGGAAAACTTAGCACAACCAGGCAATAGCCAATATAAATTTGGCAGTACTAAATTACCCCGTTCTTACTGATATTACAATACGTGAAAATTTAAATGCGCAAATATTTCTATATAAATTTAGTATTGCCGCTGATGATTGAAATTTAATTTCATTTGAATTTTAAAGATTTAATTTTTTGTACTGATTATAATACCGGTAATGGACATATTCATATTTGACTGTCTTCTGGTTGTACGAATTTATTTGAAGTAGGTTAGCTGACTAGCTCATTGATTTTATCGACAATTTGGATTTTACTGTTGTTCCCAGTTTCTTGCATTTTGTTTTATTTCCAAAACACCTTATCAACTTCACATACTCCTGCGGTTTGCTCCGTGTTCAGATATCTGCCCTGAGGCCGACAATGCTAAATAAAATTCTTCCTTTTCCCCTCAGTACACCAGGTCACTTTCGACATAGGAATTCAAATTAGATTAAGATCTCTTCCTGTGAACGTCCTGCTAAATCTTCATCTCTTAACGATCCTATTATTCGACTAATCCGAAACTACCAAAAGAGTCTTTAAATCGAGAATAAGAACAACCAAAGGGCTTTCATGTGGAAATAAGGTATGCCTTACCGTAGTTCCCACAGTGTTTCACTTATCCACAATACTGTCCTCAGGTGCGCTACAGAACTTCATTTTGAGCGGTCTCTTGACACAGATTTATAGACACTTCAAGGCACAACGCACTGTATTTAAGTCACACTTGGCATTCACTTCACTGGTCTACATTCAGTAGGCGTTAGGGTACACTACAGCCGTCTTCTTTCCTGTAGCCACGTTGCCGAGGAACTGACGTAAGCTTTCAACACAGTTTGCAGTCGAACTGAAAAATAAGAAGGTACACTTCACAAAATAAGGTATGCTTGAAGAGGAAATGCCGTGGCCGCTGACTGTAATTGCACCAATCATGTAACATGGACACATGACCGACCAACCAATCACATTAGCATTCACTGAGACACGGGTTTTCCCACCTATCTCCCGTCTCCTACTGCTGAAAAGAATGCTGTTTCTTAATGAATTTCTCATTGCATCTAACGGACCTACGTACCGTAACATTTCTTACTCAACGACACAAGACCACATGACCACAGATATTGAGTGCTGATCCAGAAAATAATTATGAACGTAGAATTACACGAGACAAAGCTCTTGTGACACGAAGTGAGGAAGAATTAAGCAGTAATCGTGCGTGAGTATCATTCGACTTAATCAAATTTGCATGATACAGAGATCGCCATGATATCTCAGGCAGTGTAGTGACCGTCTGCATGTTGGAAGGCACGTGTTTGATTCGCGGCATAGGTTCTTTCCTTCATCAGATTTTCTCCGGAGATTACTCAAGCTCCGAATTTTTCTCCACACACAGAGAAGCCGGAGATTGACATTCGGTTTAGAACCATGAATGACACTGCCTCCAGTTTTGCACACATGTCCTTATTGCCTCATAACGCAGTGTTAGGTACAGTGGAAATTCTACCTTTTTATATGCATTGGGTCGTTACTTCCTCGCAGAGGGCAAAGCCTGAAGAGCGCGCCGTTTGACAGTTGTTGAAAGTAGAAGATAATACTCAGCGCGCCCTTTACTTTGAAGGCCTAGGGTTCCAAATTTGACTCAGGAATCGGTTACCCTAATTTAAGTTTCTTGTCGTGTTCCATCGATAAAACTTTCAAGGTATTATCACAAAACAAGCCGCGACCACGTACTTGCACTTCCTATCCAAATCCTTATTCATATAACCAATTTACAATTCGCCGCTACACAACTGATGTTGTTCAAAGCATTTTTGCATAGTATAATAATGAATCAACCTCTTTGTAATTCCGAGTACCTTTATGATTATTCTACCACGTCACATAGGGTCTCGTTCTCATGCCGGTTTTGGTATTTATTTCAGGTTCTATAAATTTTGTTATTCTGGCACGAAACTTTACTCATTTTCAGACGCTCATGCTCTACTTTAGTAGAAATTGTTACACCATGTTCTTAAAGTAAGTATAGTAAAAAAAGCTCTTTGACTAAAGCAGTTGTTGGTGGTAGAGAGGTTTTCCTTTCGTTCTATATGTGATATACGTATGTTGATTTTACGTTGCTGAGTTTTAACGCTTTAAATCTCAATGGTACGTTAGCACTTTTTACAAGACTCTGTATTTGACGCACGTAACGTAGGCCCATTTGTGTGTTCCATATTATCCTTACAACAAACAAATTTTCTGCGTACAAAACGTTTATACTAACAAATGGCGTTTATAATGCAAGCACACTTTGTTCTTTTGAGCTAGGAACCAAATTTTTATGTCCGAGTATGAATTGAGTCTTCAAAGGCAATTTCTTCTGTGATGTATCCACTTCTCTTTCTATTTGGGGTAGAATGATTTGTAACAGATCTAAATAATTTCAGCGCGGCTTTCTATATCCGATTACAGTCTCTTCGACAATGTGTACTTTTTTGTCATAAATTATTCTTGAACTGCCAGACTTGTGTAATTTAATTTGGCTATATTTTCCGGTACTTTCTTGTTATCTTTCTAATTCTTCACCACATACGCTTCAATTTTGACACTTTTTTGTGTTAAACCAGAGGCAATTGGTCTTCGCCCCTCATATATAATTGCCCTCTACTAAGTCCTTTAATAGAAATAAATTCACTGCAAGAAAGTTTTTCACCTTCCATCGACATACTTCTTAGTCCTTACTTTTCTCTAAAATGTCAAACTCTATTAATCGTAATTTTTAGGAGTGTTTTGAAAATCGCGAAAAAAGACTATTGGCTTTGTCATGTCTGTCCTTCCGTCTATCCGTCTGTGTGTATGTCTCCTCGCGTGGAACAACTCGCCTTCAACGGGACAGATATTCATGAAACTTGGTATTTAATTGTTTTTTTCGAAAATCTGTCGAGAAAATTCAAGTGCCATTAAAATCTGACAAGAATAACGGTTGCTTTACATGAGGACCTATGTACATTTATGATAATATCTCACTCAATTCATCTCAAAATGAGAAATGTTCCAAATAAATTTGTAGAGAAAATCAAAACACATATTTCATGTTCAATAATTTTTTTCCAAAAATTGTGCCGCTTGTACGATAATGTGGAAAAGTATTGTACAGCCATATAGGCCACAGGTGACAGCATAATACGGCGCAGAAAAGACGCAAGAATACAGGCACTCACGCACAATGTCTAATACTCACTAATTTTCCACGGCAACAATGGTTACAAGAACGCGCCTCAATGTTATGTTATAAGTTCTTTGCCTGTCTTGTTTGACTGTCTTTCTCGTTGCTTTGTTTAATTTCTTCCAGACATTCGTTTTAAATATTACTATACATTGGATCGTTATTGTGGGCGGTGGGGTTGACAGGCGCTACACTTCCTCCACAAAGTCTGCAACGACACAAAGCAAAGTTACGAAAGAATTATCTCGTTATTTTGGTGCAGTGAGGCTGTCTCCTTCAATTGCGGCAGGCAGTGGGCCCATTCTCCGTACCCCGGATGACAGAGGAATGGTTATGGAACTTCGGTGGAGTGACAGAGGAATACCGAAAAACGCGGCGAAAAACCTTTTCCAGTGCCACTTTGCCCGTAACAAATGCCAAATGAAATAGCCCCAGCAGCGCGCTCGGACTTCCGCTGTGAGAAACGAAAACACTCAGTAGATAAAACCAGCACCGACCGAAATTTGTGTACGTCTCCCAAAAACTTCAATTTTGCGAATCCCTGCAACGTGAAGAACAGAATCATTTAATAAACTGCATATACCTGTAATTATCAATAATACGCTTCCTATTGTTATCAGTCTTGCAAAGGATATTCCTTGCTTATCTATTGTCTTGCTGTTTGAATCTGGTTGTAACGTTGTCAAGCAGAAATACTTGATCTTTTATCACCGTGCGTGACCTTACATTGAAGTGATTCCATCCGCATACAGGGTTAAGGACGAAGCCACAACTGATGACAACGCTGCGATAACCAGCGGGCTGGCAGAGCATATCGCGCGTCTCCAGGGAAAATGTTAGATCGGCACGCAGTACTGGCAGGATGTTCGTTTGCATGGCTCAGTTATGCTTCGTGGAGTTAATCGCATATTTCTACAGAATTTATGCACAGATAAGCGCCAAAACTCTTGTTCTGTCGCTACGCAGCGGTCATAGCTGGTACTAGTTACAAAAGATGACAGCAATAAACTCCTGTAAGCGGTACCTCTGCTGCAGTCGGTATTGCAATATCGACCTTTGCCCTTAAATGTTAGCTGCAAGTGACAGTACAGCTGCTTTTCAGGAACACTTCAGAATCATAACGCGCAAACATAGCGAAAGCATGACTTCATTGCATGGATAAATGGGCGGTTTACAGGTGGAAATCAGAAAAAGAGATAGAAATCGCCAACATTTTCCGTTGAAGTAGTCTTCAGTAACCTTCAAAATAGGTTTTCACAAGTAGGGGGGAAAAGGGCACTCCAATGACTCGTAATGACTGTAGCAAACAGAATCACGGTAGTAGCGTTAAAATTTTGCAGGACTGTGAGTGCGGTGAACCTATAATTCAAGTCTGTGGATGACCTGCGTATTAAAAATGCCATTGCACGCGAAATGTACAGCGAACGGAGGAAGACTGCAAGCAGTGGTACGGAAAGGACAAGTTCAATGCACTCTTGATGTGCCGGCAGCGCATCAGTTCATACTTCCACCACGTGGAAAAGACAAGGCCCTGACCTACATACCGGGACTGAACCCAAGGCCGCTCGCTTCTCACATCCGCCTTGCTATCCCGGTCATCGGCTCGCCACTTTCACGAGAACCGTGACGTAACCAAAAGGAGGAAAAAACTGACCACCTCTTCATTTAAAAATTAGCCATGTTTAGAGAAAATTGTCTTGCAATCATAAGTGCAGAATGGTCAGACATAGGCGAGCACTGGAAGTGAACGCATGGCTCCAGATTTTGTTATCCTTCTCAGAACGCAGCAGCTGTGTATCACCATGGCACAACCGTGTGATACATATCACAGCTTAAAATATGGGCTGATATTGCAAGCGGTGCAGAAATGTCAGGACATTCTGAACTCAATGGCCAGTTTAATGTAGAAGGTTTTCATAACCCGAACAACCATAGTAGCCCCGTCTACACTTCAAACATTTGAAATTTTCAGCTTTTCTTACTGGGATAATTGCATAAAGAAGAACATGAAGATTCGTAGAATGTGTAGCACTCACTGCGAAGTGAGAAATGCGTGTAACTTTACGGCTGTAAAACCTAAAGGAAAGAAACCACTCAGTGGAAATAGACGTAGATGGGATGATCATCTTGCAAGGTGTAAAGGAGTGATCCTGAATTGAACAGACTCAGAAGAAAGTCTAATTTTCTCTACAGTCAGTACAATAACAACACTTCAAATTCGATAAGGCAGAAAATTTTTTGACCATCTTAGTAAATATCGAACTTGAAGAAAGTTTCTGTGCTATACATTAGATTTGCATTCAAAGAAGTCTATTAAATATCTAACAAAATAAAGAACTAATTACGTAAAAGAGTTTATATGAGGCATGTAGCTCTATTAAGGTCTATATTTTTTTAGTGTCCAGCTTTTTATTTTGCAAGAGGAACAGTTTTTGGTAAACTGGACACAATTCGCACCGAGCGCCTTTCTATTATTACTGTAAGCACCAGAAAGTAGTTCGTAAGAAAATGTGTAATGAGTTCACTCAGTACCAAAGTGCACCAAAAATCCATTAAATGTGTCAGAAGGTGTAACACTAGAATACGTGCTCAGAGACGGCCTTTGCTTCATGTGTTCGTTTTATTCACTTCGTGCAAAGGAAGCGAACCACGTCCAAAAAATTTCTTCACGCTGAGACTAAACATGACACCAACAGAATGTAATAAATTCTTGTAGTATATGTTCTGTCAATCACAAACGTAGAGATACTGTCAAGTAAACTTGTCCTTGTGCCTAAGGTGTATACGGGGCTTTGAAGTAAAGCTCCAATGAATATGAGAAACACTATAGTGTTCCAGTTGCCTACAGAACGTGGAAAGAAACCCCGTTAACCGTTGATTAAGATACAAATTTTCCGAAGCTCCTGTCATGGGTTCAGCTGATGGTAGTATTGGCGACTTTTGAGTATGTAGTACTAGGAATAAAGTAGAAGCTGGAGAGAGTAATAATGGAAAGAAACCAAAATAATATTGGATAAGTGACAAAGAATATGAAGGAGACGGATGCATGTGTAAATTAGGTTGGGATCCACGTGAAAAAAGGAAAGACCTTAGGTGCCAAATAAAACGACTAAACCATACTTTAGCATATTTGGTATGCGGGTTGCTTCTAACTCGTGATTTACACAAACTGAACAAAGTGATACCTTAATGGGGAAGGCATGTCTCTTTTCCACAAGTGTCATCTTCACAAATACTTAAGGAATTTTGACGAAAATTGGTGTTGTGGAATCTGCGTTGTGATTTATTGGGCGGGTGTGAATTTGACCGCGATATGTTGAAATGTAAATTTTTAATTTTTGTCAACAATAGATCGACGTAAAACAAATTGGTACATAAGGCATATTTAGGTCTTATTAAGTCTTTATGTTTTATTTTACGGTCTAAGCACTTTCAATGTGATGTACTGACATTTTGTGAATTAGAGAGGAAACATTTGCGACCACTCAATATAATGCAGTAAATGACTGAACTCTTCATTTGTACTAGTTTCCGCAATAAACGAACATGGAGGACAAGGCTATCTGCAGGGTTTTAAAAATGCTTTTGAGAAACATGTGCACTCTACACAGTGCTGGATCACACCTTAAAGCCCTTATTTATTCCAAATTTACTCGGAAAATAAGTGTGGGTATTTTTACATGTTAGACGAGTAAATGGGAGGGATGACTGTTGTTGTACTATAGATTTGCAACTCATTTTCACGTTTTTCACTCACATTATGTGTTGCCTGGATATGGCTGTCGGTCTGGCGACTGGGCTACGGCTGGACAACCAGGCAAGCGTGCTTGCATTTTTGGCAGGATAAGAGTACTTTCTTCTCTTTAAATTGTCCGCATCGGATGTGGGTTCCACCCAGCCTCCTATTCAACCGATATCAGGGTTCTTTTCCCAGGGGTAGTGTAGCCGGGTCCTGAAGCCTATCACTCATCTCCCTCTAGTGAAGTGGTTAAGAACTCATGGAGCACTACTTCAACTGCCCATACGCCTCTACGGCTTAGTGATTATATAAGCACAAGAAAAACTTTACCATTAATTCAGATTATAATTTTCTGTATTGTCTGAACATTTTAGTTCTTTTCCGTCGGCCCATCTGATTCACTGGCCGGTGTTAGAACAAGTTCTTAGGTCAATTAATTTGTCAGAATCTATGGTTTCCTAAATTCTCCTGCAGAAGTCTACCATTGTGTGCGAATTATCAGATGTTCTCCTTTTTCCAGTGTCTCTTGCGGTCCACGATTCTTACTAAACGTACTTTAGTGAAGAAACGTCTTTTGGATACAGTCGGTTTTACATAGACGTATTTAAAATGTGACAAATGTGGAAATAAGCAAAAAATTAGATTAGACCTAAGTCTGGTTGGACAAGTGACTGTAGTAATGAGTGAATCAGCGCCTAGTTGTATAGTGTGCTTCTTCATTTGAACACTGAAAACTTCAGTTTTTACTAAATACTTGAGGTTTTTGCTTTGTAATTTTGGTGCTTTCGAACGTAGAACTTATTCTCAGTTTTCGAATTATTCTTGAAAGTATGTCACAGGCAACAGACGTCAAATGCCCCAGGGAAAATACCAAGGTGTGTAAAACCTAGTGATAACGACAACCATTCGGAATATTAGCAATTTTGAAACTGGATAATAAGGATAATAACTGACATTTCCAGGTTTTCTTTTTTTGCATCAGGTCTCATAACGGGTTACTTTCAAACTGTCATCTCAGTGCCATTTTGCAGGGAAAGTACCACATCAACACAGTAACCTGGGTACGTGTAGAAGTATCAAATTCTAAAGTGTGGTTTGAATTAAGAAATAAATTCCCCATGATGCCTCATGCCGTCACAGATGATGTTAAGGGATCCCAAGTTGTAACCCGTGTGACTATTTTTATCACACCCGATAAATTATTTCGGCGCTCCTTCCATTGTCTTGTTTACATCTTGGACGGCAATGCAGTTTATATTTGGCAAACCAAACTCGGGATCACGTACTTGTGTTTGTTAGCTAGTGGTTCGCGATTATCCATAAGAATTTATTAGGTCTATTTTACATTTTTTGTCTTTTACAAGAATTGTTTTCTTGGATTCCTTTCCCACTTTCATAAGGTTACCTTACTGTTTCCATAAACTTTTAAGGCTAACTTTATTCAATTTTCCAGTCCGAGTGCATACTTTTCTTCTTGTATTCTAAATACTTAGGTATTGTCTCTAATTATATGTTGGTTCGTATATCAATTTGTGGTTTCCAGCTAGTTTATTTTTTCCGCTTCATGCAAATGCCAGAAGCGATTAATGAAATTTATTGTGCAGTTTATTTTATCCTCTACGTAATTCGGGTTTTGAAGAAATTTGTGCGAGAACTTTTCGAAAGGAGCGTATTTCTCTAGTTAAGTATTATTTTCATATCATTTTATTAACATTTAAACGAAGAAAAATGTGCCATTTGGACGTTTCGCGTAAGTCTTTAGAAAATGTGAATGTATTGTCTGCTGCAAGTGTGTGCTTATTTTATGCCACCAACACCAGCTTATTAGAATCGCGGCTTCGAATTTTTCTCAGGACGCGAAGAGTGTCCCTGCGTTTTTACACAAGCATACTCCCATTTCAGTTTGCTCCCGACTGGAAAAATAGTCTTTTCCTTCTTATAGACAATAATGAACCGAAAGCAGCCATCTGATTGTAGTTATTCATAGCAATATTTTGAGAGCATTCTGTTTTAAACACTCAAGTATAAAGTCACAATACGTGACTTCTGATTTGTATGGCCAAAAACAAAGCACCTGAAGTATAGCCGGTATATGTATGTGATTTGCATTTTATGTACCAGCAAGCCTATGTATTAATCTGAAATTCCTATGAAGGAAAATAACATTCGGGCCACTTCTTATTCAGTTTTAACTTGACTTTCTGTATATTAACTATCCTGAATTTTGCGAAGGCAGTCAGATGGTCAGTTTAAGGGGCTCACATAAAAGTACACGGTAGAAATATAATGGGACGCTTGGCGTGCTCTAGCGAAGTGTTAAAGAGCCTGTTCTCTCAGTGGACGATACTTCTGAAGCTATTTATTACTGGATAGGTCGAGATCAGCGACAAGTGTTCTAAGTTGTGCCGGATATGAAGGACAGAAACCTCATATGAGCAGTCTGGCGTTCATATGTATAAAACAGGATATTCGGATACGTATTGTTGCACTAGATTACACTTTAATCTTCGTGATTTCCTTTAGCACTATATTCCAGGATACACTTTCTCATCCTGGGCCCTACTCCAGTTTTCAGCACGCTGCTGCATATCTTGTGGGAGGACTTGATGGAACTTGTGCTATTGCCCCAAACGATCGTGAGGAGAAAAATAAGAACAACAGTGCGACTAAGTGGGACGCCAGAGATTCTTGGCATTTGATTCATTCAACTATTCTGTCGGTTATCGAATGAATTGGAAATAACTGTATAAATGAAATATGAGAAGGCGACAAGCCGAAACTTGTGCGCGATAAGAAAGCAGAAATATTATGAGCGTTTGGACATCAGAAGACTCAGTTCTTGCACAGTAAGAAACAACAGAACTCAACTACTGTATGCACACAGAAGAGGACAATACTGAATTTGTTCACAGCAGGCAAGAAGTCTGCCGATATGCAGAGTAGGCAGGAATGCTAAGTGGCAGTGGTCAGGATCGAACGTTGAACCCAACTGCACGACTACTCAGCGTGAGTGGTATGGAAAATAAGAGTAGTTGTCAGTATGACAGTCTGTCACCCAGTCGGGAGTGGTCTCTCTGAATGTGCCGTATGGTGAATTTTAAATGAACATCTGACAGTGGGATGCGTCCCGCATAACTGCTTTGGAACTGACGGTCTGAACAACGAATCGAGTTACAGGTAAAAAGATACGTAGACTACCGCAGGAACTGAAATAGCGTGATGACGTGGTGCTGATACAGACAGCACACCGAAACGCAAAAAAGCCTAAATGGTGATGGGAAGAGGAAAGTACATAAACAAAGAGAAATTTAAATCAAGCTATGAGAACAAAGGAAAAAACACGGAGATTGGACATTTGAGGGACTGATAAAAACTCAACATGCGTACCTAAATACGTACCCACAAATACATACATACATACATACATACATACATATATACATTCTATGTACATACGTACACATACATACGTACATACATACACACACACATACATACATACACACACACACACGCACACACACATACATACACACACACACGCACACACACATACATACACACACACACGCACACACACATACATACATACACACACGCACACACACATACACGAGTGAGGAATCTACCACATATCCCAAACGGTGGAACACATATATAAGCAATGTGAGAGAACATGGCAAAAAGTCTGCCATTAGACCGTGATGACAGCATCACTCGATGTATCATCGCTATTATTATTATTACTAAAGGTCATTCCGTTTGATGACATAACCTTACCCCGCCCCTGAGATGGACACACGCCAGCCTGTTTCCCGCCTGGCCTTTGTGTTAGGTCAGTGAGGCCGAAGTTTTCGCTGCGGAACATAAACTGCACCATTCGCCCGAATTAAGATGATCCTCTGTCTCTTAACATGAAGTCTTTGCTTTCACAGATATTGCCCTCTGACTTGTTCGCATTCAGAATTAATTATGAAACAATGATCTCACAGTGCGAGAGAGAAGGCCTCAAGACAAGACCAACTACGGCAAATGGGGACGTACATCCATGACGCGAGCGGAATTCAAGCTCGTGATCCCAGACGCAATGACGATCGCTACCCTTTCCTCCCCACAATGTGATTCCATGAAGGGTGTTAAATCCATAAAGTAAACATATGTAACTAGCTCCACCGCACAGGACTTAAGACATGCTTGAAAATTTTACACTTCCCATGTTGATCATTAAATTTACACCTTTACGTAACCCACGCTTGATCATCATATTCACAAAAGTCAACCATTAAACCTTATTCAAAAACCTGAATCGATTTTGCACCTTAGAGTCGTATTTATCCACAAGCTATTTAATATGATCCTTCGAAGCACAATTAAATCTTCCCAGGATATTTCTTTTACTTTTTCCTTCCAAGGACTTGATATGCGTTTGTCAACTAACCATTGTGCTGCATGTCCCGCCAATCACATGTTTAATAATGGATAACCTTAAAATATCACCTAAAAATTATAAAATGTGACGCACCATCCTGTGTAATTGTCTGCTTCTTTAGTTAAAATGGGGTAAATATGTTACTACTAAAAGAAGACACTACATACACGTAAATGCGGAAGACCGTATGGACAGAACACACAACTTTGTTATCTTGCCTGAGCCAAAAGTTTACACCGTCTTGTACTAAAAGAAACATCTGTTCTATTTGTTTTGTCTAACAGAGATTACATGTAATCATTCACATGGTACATATATCACTATAACTTTCAAGACCGTTTGAAAGAATGATGAAAATATGACATAAAAGTGGATTTGACGCGCGTAGAGACGGCCTGTTTGTTTGATGATTTATCAACGGTAGATTATACAAACCTGAACGCCGCGTCATTAAGTAACACAATGATTAGAGAAATTGTCATTTGTATTCTTTACTCGGACGTTGGCTATCCTGATTGAGGTTTACCATATGTTTCTTAGCTCCTTCGGGCAGCCATCTAGAAGTACTTGCATTAAACGGAAAATTGTCTTAAATGAAAGAGAAAAAATATTCTGAGCCCTTGTTTTACTACAGTTTAAAGTAAAAGGTTCGCCATATATTCACGTGACAAAAAAAATCTTAATTTTACTCTTTTTTTCTCTACCTGCAGAAAGTAAAAGAGCTTTTATTATTACGTTCGCGAAGGTTCAATTATTTTATGTCCATAACGACTGGCGCCGTTTTGGAAAAGTTATAATTAATTCTCCACAGATCGTGTTCAAAGTACCTGTTATGAAGCTGCATTTTACCTGTTCGCAGTACAGTATGTCTTACGTTGAAATTTGTGGGATATTCTCCAAATTGCTGCTTAAAATCCATTGCAAAGAATTACAGAACCTCTCTATATAATGTAAAAAACTAATTAATTTAGAGCTTTCGCATTAGATCTGACCCTATACGTTCTTTCTTTTTACATCTATTGACACTCACTTTACAGTCTACAGGTCGTGATTTAATTATGGTAAATTACAGTTCGTGTGTAATATTACAGGAGATGCTCAGTGGTTTCAGTCCAGTGGCCATGTCGAACGGAGGTGCCATTTTGTTCAGTGAAATCCTCATTCACTCCGGTGTTCATTCTGCTCTGCAGCTGCTTGTTTAGCCCACTAAATTCAGAGCGAACCGGAACTCTAGAAGGAATCAACGACCTTGGTAGGAGGAAGGGCGTTGAGTTGGTCCTCGAGGCGTGAGTCTCGTGATCGAGCCCAGTGATTTCTAAAAGTGGGTCGGAAAATGTGTATGAACGCCTGTTACGGAAAATAACGAGCACCCCTCTTTCTTTCCGTGGATGGAAAATTAAGACAGAGCTTCGTGTCCAACGACACACCAAATCCTCCTGTATTATTGTGTAGTTGTGTACATGCACTCAATAATTATTACAGGCACTTCATATTTCATGTAGATCTGTGGCGTGTGTAACTGTGTATATACGCGCTACAGCTGTACAGAGAAAAATTTATGAGATGTTCAGGAACTAAAAAATGGAGAAAGGAATTTTAACTACAAAGTGACTGCCTGTGAAAGGGAAGGTAGCTTAGAAGTAAATATTAAAATATGTGCTAAAAAGGCTCTCTTTATAGATCTAAGTAGATATTTTGACAAAAATAAATGTGAATGGTTTAATAAGATAAAATCCGTATAAACATCATGTATAATTGGCGAAGAGGCTAGCACTGTGACAACTCGGGTTTAACCTGTAGGTAGTCCCAAGAAAAGAAGGATGAACTGAACTCAAAAAACAGTAATTTATTATTATTATTATTGTTATTATTATATTCCACATAAAATACGGACACGTTACCTTTATAGAAACTACGCAGTAACAAAATTACAATAATGAGACAAAAACACAAAGTTACAGAACTCTTTTCTGAAGAACAGTACTATAGGCATAAGCCTATATACAGACGTGCAAAAAACATCAAGGTAGCAATAATTTAACAGTGAACCAGTATTACAAGCCGATAAGAAAAGGCACTTTCACATCAAAATATTCTTACGCATTCATACTCAGCACAGCGGGTGAGAAACACTGTGCGAGGTGTTATCTTGAACCACTGCAGAGCAGTTTGCTTCCTCAACAGTTTTTGGCCTAAACTGCACCTTAATAGTGTCCTCCGTCTATGGCTCAGACTCTCAAGTGATCTTGTGCAGCCAAAATATTCCACGAATTTTTGTGTATCCCCTACTACATGACACGCTAATCTCAAGATCCTTAACTTAAACCAGTGGTTCGTGAAACTTCCCTCAACTAAAAACCTGTAAACGTGTTCACGAGAGTGTCTTCAATAGAGATTTTCTTTGATGGACTGAACAAGCTTCTCACTTGTGCGTAAGAACTTCTACTCAATGGGCCCAGGAGCTGTTTCTCCGATGGTAAGACGACGGGGAGGCAAAACTGATCATTTGCGCCTATCTGGTGCCGAGGTGCTTGCGTAGGGACAATTTTACATTCAGTTTTATAAGATTCCTTTCTTTTGGTATGTGACATGTAGCCTGGCAGATGGTTACCGACTTTATGTTATTCATTTCCGTGCATATGATCAATACAGTAAAAGAGATCCAACTTATGCACATTGTTATTGTTTATTTATAAACCTTGTCTTCTAGTTCCCCCACATGTTTCGGCAAATAGGTATGCCATCATCAGGGGGCTAATAATACCCCCCTGATGATGACATAGCTATTTGCCGAAATATATTGGGGAACTAAAAGACAAGGTTTATAAATAAACAATAACATTGTGCATAAGTTGGATGTCTTTTACTCTATGGTTACCGACGTTTCAAAGGAGCCTGCTGCTTCCACCTTCAAGGTGAAAGTTAAGATACAAGCAGGTTTCTCATAAATGTGGACAACCTACCAGTGTGTACAGTGTCCCGTCCTACAAGACCGCAGTCTTAGCGTCGTCTGTCGTAAGAAACTCACATCACGTGTATCCTAACAGTGTATTCTTCTCTTCGGTAGCTTTAAAACAAGAACTGGGGTTTAAGATGTTGTAACTTCAACGATAACGTGAGAGTTCCTATGAGCTTAATAATATAATTTTAATTGTGCTCCTTGTAGCCGCAGTTTGGAGTTTGAACCTGAAAAAACCGGAGTTTGAAAGAGAAGACTGAATTGAGTTGCGGCTTTTGTGTACATGGTAGTGAAACGTAGAATTCCATAAATACGGGGAATTACGTGGCATGCTGAGAGTCTGTGAGTTTTAAGGACAGTCCTGAAGTTAAATGTTATTAGAAAGTGTTTATAACTTTGCCACATTTTCAAATATTGGATTCCTTATGTTAAGATAGGAGTTGTTTTCTACGCGTGTCTGTGAGTAATATGTACTTAATTATCTGTGTATGCCTCTGTCAGCAAAAGCTACTAAAGATTCTCGTCCAGAGGTCGCACTGAATATCTGTTAAGTAATTTCATACTTATTCGAACAGAGCTTATAAGATGTGGGCCTGCTGTTACTGGTCTGGTTTCATTTGAATCTGTTTGTGTCTCTGTTGTATTATTTGTTATTTTGTTCACAGACACTAAACCAAATTCTCACGACAGAATAACGGAAAGTATGTCATTGTCTGCATTATCGAAGGAGAGGAAACTTGTAACAGGATGGCTGAAATACTTTCTCAAGCTGGCGTCTGTAGCAAGCGGATGTTGATTTCTTGCCACTTATTTCTTCTAGTGCCTCTCCTGAAAAGTCCAGTACGTATCCATCCCCACTGTCTACTTCGGCCTTAAGCCGGTGGCCTGATTACGCACAACGGGATCATTAACATTGCTCGTAATGCGCTGCCTTCTCAGAAATATATAAAAAGTGTGTTGTAGAATGATAAATTTATTGTTTGAAACGTCTAAACCTGAAAGAAAGCGCGTGCAATAACATTCAAGGGGCAGCAGTATTTAGAACATGCCACTATGTATGCAAATTCCTGTCTTCAAGAACATATGTTGATAAAATTTGTTATTATGTTGGTAAAATCTGTAATTATAAATTACATTAACAGATGTAAACCTAAGGGGGCGTAATAAAATAATAATAATAATAATAATAATAATGTGTGATTATAATGAAAAATGGAAATAACAATAATAATAATCCTGCCACAACAGTAGCACAACTAATACTGAAATCTGTAGAAGAATATGTCTGGGTGACGTCGAGTTTCTAAATTTAAAAGGCAGTAGCTTCGCCATTGTTGGGATATGTGTGCACACCAGAGCTGAAAATGGGAGTAGAAGCAGGTAGACGCCGCCTGTTTTGTGCCGGGCTTGCTTTATTGGACTTCTTGACCCTTGAATATGGGACTGATATGTTGTCCCGAAACGTCGGTAAAAGATTACCTCTCGACGCTGCGTAACACCCCAGAACAGAGTAGTTCTTGCCTAAAGAAGTTATTTCTAGTGTCTAAAGTAATTTCCAACAATAAGACGTGTACACGTGACATATGACGCACTTTTTGCGAACTGGCATTGTAGTAACTCTACGTATACTGCATGTTTATCATTTCCCTGATTTTACGTCTGCAGCACGGATGAGGGATAGTAATCCACGGGTGGGATGTATTGGGACCGTGAGATTGGGTACGTGTCTAATCCGTGGTAAAAGCCATGTAGGATCCGTGCACTTTAACCGTGGTATGAAGACTGCTGTAGATAATCCGTGATTAAGTTTCGCCGGAGAAGGATTGAATGGTGCTGAAGAGTACCAAGAGTTATAATTTGTTCCTTTTACGAACATGAACTGTGGTGTTTGTAAATGTCGGCAGTCAAAATATAAATGCCCAAATTGTCGTATGTTGTAGTAGGTTGAAAATTATTGTTTCTGTTTTAGGTTATGACCAAATAATGTTACTTAGGAAGCTGCTAATGTCATGCAGGAAAGAACTGAAAAATTTGAACGCGGGAAGCAGGGAATGCATAATTAAACGATATGTTTAAATTTCAGTTGTTCGTTGGACTGCTGGAAAGAGCATCGAGCGATTAAATGTGAATCCTTGTCATTACCAGAAAGTACAGAAGAGGAAGTTACCAAAAAGGGTTCGCAGGAATATGAATATCCAACCGAAGATACTATTCCTCTCGACAGGTTGAAGTTGTTAGGTACTTTTAAGTTCCACCAAGGATTCTTAATTGTAGCTGACTGCAAGTAGTCCTTGAAATATATCCCAGTGTAGAATGGCGGCGAAGTTCGTGTTCTGACACTCAATTATTTCCAGGTTTTTAACCATGAACTTTGCCCCTGTGTTTTACGAAAAGGGGACAATCAACAAAACATCAATTTTACAAGAGAAGCATAAAACAAATTTTTCAGAAACGTTCTTCTTTATAGCAAAGGAACAATTTGAACTATCAAATTATATTATCATTATTGTAATATGTGAAATAGTTCATTGCAATAAAGAGGAGAGTTTCTTAAAAATGTGTTTTTTGCTTCTCCCGTAAAATGAATGTTTTGTGGGTTCCGCCCTTTTTACAAAATAGGAGTAGATTGGTGCTTTAACCACAGTAATGTAAGTGTACGTGGGATTGTAATGATAACATATGCATCTATTTTCACATTCCATTCAGCCCTTGTCTTACAGAATTCTTGCAGTATCAGATCATGGTTACAGTTGCCAATATGCATAAAACTGATGAGGGTAATTCAGCAATATGTTTGCTACATATAAACAATGGTTAAGCTTTGTGTTTGCAGCAGTATGTTGGTAGCCATAAATGTTGGTAAATGTAGCCTTTTACAATTAACTGTCTGTTCACAACCTGCAGTGAATGCAGTCTCAGTTACTGTGTGTGAGACCAGAGAATCAGAACACAGATTTAGGTACGTGTTAGTGTACTAGCATGTTTATTCTTACAGCTTTTGTTATGTATGGAACTGTCCATCAAGGTGTTCTTGAGAAAATAATTGCAAGTCATTTGGTATTGCTAAAGAAATTACTAGTGTCATGCTTATGCATTAGTTGCAAGGTATGTCCTGCCTACTGTTTAATGGCTTGGAATTTATGACTGGTAGTGTTAGAATAACATTATCAGAGAAATTTTAAAATATGCTGACCATTTATTCAAGTCTGAATTTGGTTACTCTTTATTGCTACTGGTTTTAACCAACCAAATCCATTTAACTATTACAGAGTTCAGAATGGAAAGGGTTTTGGAAGTGGTATGCTATTTCTCCTCCTACGTTTTTTCCAGTAACCTCTTCCACCGTTTCCTTTCCCACTTTCACTATAGGATCAGCCCTGCAGCTGTGCCCCGACATGAAATCACATGAAACCACCAGCACACCCACTTTAAAAATGAATTCAGCAAGTACAATACAGGTAGTCTATGAATATACCATTGACCAATGTTCACAAGTGTCACACTCTTTTGTATGAATTGAAATAAGCAACCCATGAAATACAACACGGCAAAAATATTCAAATAACATATGAACATCAAAGTTTTCTGGAAGAAGGGGTTTATTTCATCAGTCAGTTTTTCAGATCTGATTCCTCTGATGGAATATCTCCTATTCCTGGCTTCGGTATTTTAATTTTCCGTGATGGGATGTGTCCCTCCATTACAGTGAAAAATACACTGATTTGTTACACACAGTGTTTGTTGGTCTCATGCCTAGCTCCCATGTCGGAGGACTATTTCTTGCTGATTATCCATGACTTCATATTCTACATACCTGTAATAGTCAAACTGTTTCCTTTGCAGCAAACAGTAAAGTTTTGCAGCAGATTTTACAGAACCCACACCTCCAAGAGCTTCTGGTCTCTGTAGACAGCTCACCCAACCCTGAACATGCCATGCAGCTAGCCATGCAGGAGCCCCTGTTTGTTGAGTTTGCTGATGAATGCCTTGGAGTCATTGAACCCACAGAGGCTGCACCCACATAAGTACATACTTGTTTCTTGTTGATACGGAAATTATGCCATATAGATTTACTCATGTGGCACATGTCGTGAGACAGGTTACAAATGACGATCTGCTTTTAGTGTTGACAAAATACTGCATGTGCTTCAGAGTGTATAGTGAAGTTTATATGTTTGAAAGTCATCACTGGGCATACACATTGTTTTAAGTGGATCATATGAAACTGAAATATTTTGACATCAGTAAAATGTTTGTAAATTTTACACATGCTACTTGATATTAAACTGCTTGCAAATAAAATGAATGAGTCTGATGATGTGGTAGGTGTTTGGATTCAACCTTGTTGATGTTTCCCATCTCTTGTTCATTCCAACCGGTCTGTTATGTAATAGTTTTCTCCTCCTTTTACTTATTGGTCTACCTTCTTTTTATGTGTGAATCATTTGTGTGTGTCTAATTATGTTTAAGAGTCCCTTCTAATAAATTTTGAAGCATCGAACTCTCATTACCCAGATTGAAGGATACGACGACATTGTCTGGTTTTGTACCTCTGTGATCACCTGACTTCCACCTGTGGAGCCATATGAAGGGCAATGGCATTTGAGTGAAGTGGTTGTGCCAAGAATTTGTCAGCATACCAGGAATTCATGGCATTACGGTGTTTGGTTATGCATTCAAGCCAATAAGTAGAATTTTCAACAACTTTTGTTAAACATTTTGTTGACACGAAGGTGCTGTATATTGAAATTTGATACATTAGATGTGCTCCTAACATGCAGTACTTGTCAGTACTTGTATCCTAGTGCTTCCCATTACACCTCAGTTTGTAGGAACTTCTTGGTTTAATTTTAGAAGTAGAATGATATCCGGTATTTATTGTATGTATTTAAAAATCACCCCATAAATACATGTATATTTTCCATACATTTTCATTTCATGGTGCTTGGCGTACTGTTCATTGTATCCAATTGAGTGTTCAGAGAATAGACATGCATTTAATTTGTTAAATTTAAGACAAGTCTGATCAGTCACTAATTATTTATATTTCTTACCTGGGTCCACAACTTGCTTCACTGTTGGAAATTCTGTTGTTATGTACTGATTCAGGTAATACAACCAACTGCATATTATCATATCTCTTTTCCTGCACTGTTTCTCTGCAGTGTAAGTTGAGGGCTGAAATATTATGTGGGGATATTTAAATAAGTTAGAAGTTATTAACGGTTAGAAGGTTATATTTTTTTGTAGCCTAAGACATCTGTATAGCTGTCACTGGATTCAGAATAATGACAGATATGAAAGAATACTTTCTATTATAAATAATGTTTTATTTATTTATTTTTTATTTATAAATAATACAATACAAGTGCAACTCTGAAGGTCCAGGTTGTTCTCATGTTATTACATGTGGTCTTCAGTTATACAGATATATTAAATGGGACCCGGTCATTCAAATTTAGTAGGGGTTTTATTTCTGTTTTGTTTCAACAGGCAGTTTTTGGAAACTTGAATTTCTTGATATGTCCTTATTTATAATTTTTAATTTTGAATATTCATTGTCAGTGATCATAACATCTTGTCCATGTTATTAACTCGCAGAGATGTTAATTTTTACATTGCAAATACGTTTATATATGATAGCTGCAATTAATAATTAGATTTGTAGACTGACTTTTACTGTATGTGTGGGTTTTGAGGAAACCCCATCAATTTTCCAGATTTGTGAATCATAAAATGTTGGCAATTGCTGTTCCAAGAGGGGTGCCTTTAGGAGTTGGAGAATAACAGAGTGGGGACTGAAATTTCAGTTGCTTGCTTAAGGATGGGAGTGGCGGACTTTTAACTGGCATGACACAGCTCAGTGTTCTCTTTGAGGTGGCTCATTGTTCTGTACCTAATTGCATGTAAACACAGGCACAGTCAGCACAACTATACGTCTTTTTATTTTATAGTAGCTAAAGCTGCCATTCTTGCCAGAGGTTTTCTTAAAACAAACTGCATTTGCATAATGGATTTGTTTATTAATGGAACTTATTGATACATAATTCCTGGTAATTTACTATTGTTCGGACACAGGATAAGGCAGTGGGCTTAGATATGTTCTCACTTATTAGAAGGGGTTCTGATTGTCTAATAACCTAACCACAGGATGGAGGGAAGGGGGGCAATGGTGGTGGTGGTGGTGGAGAGAAGCAGGTAACCATGCTAACCATGCTCAGTAGTCAACTTTTCCTTCTTGCACAGAAAACATGCATAATACTCCATCATATGATGGGCTGCCATAATTTTCACACACTAGTTCAAGTAAAAAATGGACCAATCAAACTGATTTTTGTATATATTGAGATATTCCTGCTACATGTTGCAGGTGTAAACAGCCATTTGCATAGTTTTTGTATATATTGAGATATTCCTGCTACATGTTGCAGGTGTAAACAGCCATTTGCAGACAGTCAAACTGTGTAATTCAGTACATTCATACAACGCCAGCTCTGTTGTGATGGAATCCCACATTAGTACGTAGAAGTGAAATAAAACTATATTGTTATATAAATTAAAACTGCAGATGTTATAATATAAATAATAATAATAATAATATACTACATACAGTTTGGAGTATTATTTATAGTACACTTATGTTGTGAGATGCTATGGTTTTGTATCACTTCTGTGTAATAATATGGGATCCCATCATTATAGAAGTGCCACTGTGAAAATGTAGTAGTTACACATAAGTTAAAGGGCTGCCTGAAGATGGTTGTTTACAACCAAAACATGTGGCAGGAACACCAGAAATAAAATGGTAGTTGTGCTGACTGAATGCGTTTTTGTATATTCTATTTAATGTTTGTTGTGTATACATTAATTTAGACACCGTGCCATGAAGAAGCTCTTTTCTTTCCTACGTTGCAGCTTAGGAAGGAGTGAATGGTCAGATTCACATTGCAGCTGCTTTACACCCAGGGAAGAGTCTGGAGTGTGTATTGACTGGGTGGATTACAGATCGAGTGTGGATATGGTGGTTAAACTCTGCCTCTGTCAAGAATCAGACCCTGATTCTGTGGTCATGCAGCACATAGTATTGTCACTATATTAGCTGAGCTACCCTGGCTCCTAAAATTTGGTATTTGAATTGAATAGGTTTCATATTTGTCAAATGGTTAAATTACACTGGTGTTCTCAACAGCTACTCCTTGAAGAAATTTGGTTTTTATCCTCTTCATTCACATTTCTGATTTTAAATGTAATTAATTCCCTCTTACTTTTAAAATGTGAAATTACGCTGTTTGTATTCTGGGAGAAATACACTGACAGTTCTTGGGCACTGAAATTATTGCTCTTCAGCCAATTCTGAAATACTGGAACCCTGAAAATGATGGAACCAGCATACCAGAAGCTGCACTGTCTGTTATCCAGAGACAGGACCAAGTGCTGGAATTTCTAACCACTAATGAATTATGGTAAACATATGAATGACTGGGTGCTGTGTGTGCTATAGAAACCCTTAATTTATGAATCATTCAGCATTAAGTGGTTGATAGAAACATACTCTGTTATGAGAAATACTAACTTTTCTGTTACTCATCCCGTTGCATTTTGTGCACATGGGCAGTGGCAACAGATTCATTCAAGTGCAACTAACATTTGTCCTGTTATTTATGAAAACACACAGCTTCGTGTGCCAGCTATGTCCAAGCCATCATCAGGCTCTACAGCAGGTTAAGCTATAGTATGCAATGTGTAGAAAATTAACATGTGATAAAACAAAGTGTGAACTTCACCTGTTACAACTTCATATTCATGATACATTAAAATGCCTGTATTTATTAAGATGGTGGCTTAACATAGCTGTATGTCTGTTTATTGAAGTAATTGAAGATTATAAACATTGTCAGTTAGTTGAAGATTAAAATTAAATAGTGCATTGCCATTGTGGATTCTCAGACTGTTGGCATAGTTGTCAACTGTGTAGACACATGTGGAAGTTCTGGTTGGAAATAGCTTCATGGAACTGTATTTGTTTGCATCTTGTGTGCGTTTCACAGCCAACTGATTTTACCATATATTAATTTTATACATGTTGTATACTGTCTCTTGGTGGAGGGCGAGACAAGGGCAGCTGCGCATCAACTCTGGAGTTTAGGGTGCTGGTCTTACCTACACCCTGATTATGGTCATAGCACTCTATTAAAGCGGCTTCAAAAATTGGATCCCATATTTAGTATGGGGAACGATAGTATGAGGCCAGCATATGATTTCGAACCCAAGTATAGGGTTACCATATTGACTAGAGAAGACTAGACAAATGGACCAGGGCCCCCACGTGTCGTTAAAGGGCTCGTCTGTTATACAGGTGGGTCCAGAAAGCAGGGTGGGAGGACTGGGGCCGGTGTCTATGGGCAATCCGTGGGTAGGAGGCTCAGTATGTCTCTAGGAAAATGTGTCACTGTTTTTTAGGCTGAGATTTATGGTATCTTGGCCTGTGTTTGTGAAATTCAAAATAATGTCAGATCAGAGAAATACATTAGTGTTTGTTCTGATAGTTGAGCGGCCTTGAAAGCATTACAGGCTGTGAAAATAATGTTGTCTTTGGTACGACAGTGCCAAAGGGCGTTGTATGATATCTTCACTTACCATTCTGTGGGACTCTTTTGGGTCCCTGGACATTCAGGGATACATGGAAATGAAATCGCCGATGAACTTGCAAGGGAGGGCTCTGCTCACCACTTTGTTGGACCAGTGCTGGCCTTGGGGGTCTCAAAGCAGAATATAAGAAGAAAAATGCAGTGCTGGTTGGACAGACAGCACTTGATGCAATGGCAGGGTCTGGCTAGCCAATTGAGACAGGCTCGAGAGTTGATCTTGGGCCCTCGTACTGCTGTCAAGACCACGCTAATGTCCTTTAATAGGGCGCAGTCCAGGGTAGTTTTTGGCCTTCTCACTGGGCATAACACCCTGAGAATACATCTTCACATAATGAGGCTGATGGATAATCCCTTGTGTAAGAAATGCGGGGCTGGGGAGGAAACCTCAGCCCATGTGTTGTGTGAGTGTGAAGCCTTGGCGACACTCAGGCATATTTATCTGGGATCCTTTTTCTTGGACCCTGAGGACATTAGAGATCTGAATCTGGGAGCAATCTGGAACTTCTTTAGAAGGACGGGGCTCTCATGACTTGGACCTAGTGAGGGGGCATAAAGGCCCTGTCAAGGCCTACGTGCATTGGGACTACAAGGGCTTGAACCTCACTTACTCATACTCATACTCTCTCTTAGTTTGCTGTACAGCCTGGTGATGGCTTGGACGTAGCCAAAACATGTAGCTGTGTGTTCTGATAAATAATAGCACAGATGTTAGTTGTTCTCGACCAAATTTGTCATTGTTGCCAATTGATTTAATGGTAATTTAATAATAAATGTGTACTGTTTTCAAATTCTAAACTAGGAAGTTCCGTCTGTTACACTGTCAACGAAGTGCATATATACAGGTATATAGGCATTTTACCTCCAAAGAACTTGCCTATAATGGATTTGTATTGTCTTTTTTGGGCATAATAGTGCCCCTCCTATAACAGTGTGGTATGGTTGGAAGCATGTTGTAATGGGGTGTCAGTCTCCCTTCATTTGGTTTTCACTGTGTCAACAAGTAATTTGAGTACACCGCTTGTTTATCTACACTGTAGCCAGATGGACTGCATCATATACAGACTTGGCTGTTTTGGTCCGTGGCAACCATAGATCATGTCAGTTAGTCCACGGTAGAAAATGAGTTATTTTACTTTTCACTGTTACCACTTAATGTCTGTAATTTTATAACAGCTGACAACATTGTTCTTTGGAATTCAGTGTTGTGATTTAGAGACATAGTGGTCAAGATTTTTTGGTAGTATTGCATTGTCAAGTTCACCAGCTAATGCCCAGTAGCGTCTTCGTAGGTGATGAGCCGAAGCTTTTGGTTGTCTGTTGCGTGTGAAGATGCCTTTCTTGTTTCCTCCAACTCGTGTTATTGCTGCGAGATATAAAAGTGATTATGTCAGATACAGTACACTAAAGAGAGCTGTGTGTGGAGGTTTTGATATGTGACATCTGGATATGCTTTCAGTTTTTAAGCTGTCAAGTAGATAATGTTTTAACAGACTCTCTCTCCTTTTAAGTACTTTAAAGCTCAGTATGTAAGATCAGGGATACATCAGTTTATATCACACATGAATGACAGTAGCCATTTGTATGAGAGTTTCAAAAACAAAGGTGTTAACAAGTGGCCTGTGATGAGCTCAAATGAGAAAAGATGTTTCATAGATGCACATACAAAAGCACTGGTTATGGGAGAATATAAAATGGTACTGAAGGCTTGGTGGAAACATTGCTGGATTATGTACAGCCTAGAAAAGCAAGCTTTTGATTTCTAAGAATATAACTTAAAAGTATCAGTAAGAGTGTCAGAGCTCACACAGGTGCACATGTTCTTGAGTTTAAAAATTGTTCAGTTTTTTCATTGACTGAATCTCTGTGCTTGTGTAAATATTCAAAATTATAACACCCCGACCTACTGCTTTAGTTCGCTGACTCAGAACATCGTAATTATAAAATTAAGGTAAGTGTTTGAGAATAGAAGCTTCCGTCTGTCACAAAGCTGAAATGTATGTTAGATTTGAGGTTTGCACTGTGGAAGCTTTGAAGATTACTGTCTTCTCTGATGTGGCACCATGTAGTCAGATACATATGTACCGATATTTCAAAGAAACCTGCCATGTCCATTTTCCTCCACACTGAAGATGCAGGCTGAAGGTTTCGCTGAGATGTGGTACCTGTCTACCAGACTATAAACACCACACTCCACAAGACAGTACTCATATTTTTCAACAGTTTAACTCTTTTGACTTTGATCCAGTGATGTTTCACACTTTATAGTATGTATGAGTGACTAATGCTGCCTGAATGGGCTGATATCTTGTAGTTGTTTAAATGTGCTGATATTATTAAACACTTAATAGTTCTCAGAATAGAAGTGACTGATAATTCTGTGCAAGTTGTCTCAGTTGTTGCATCAAAAGTATTAACAGCATATTACTTTCACATTTCTCATTCATTCCAGTCAGCCTGTCTGTGGGAAATGTTGAAAGTTGTCATATTGCACATGGCATGATTGAGACCTGCTTGTTCTCATGAGACTGTAAATAGAAACTGTGTACTTTGATAGGTGTTTGTATAATGATCAGTTTTTTCTTTGATTTCTTCGTGAAGACTTTAAACTGTACTGATGGGAAAACTGACCACACTGTGAAGTAGATTATCTGTTTGTACTTACTCTGAGCTGTTTTAAAGTCTGCAAAATTCCATATCATTTCACCCACAAAGAATCCTTGTGTGCGCAGTTTGTCAAATGCTTCAAAGTGCCTGGCCATGATTTCAACTTGATATTCTTCTGACCATACATAATCAGGATACTGAAAATGTAATTATGTCATGTTGAGCTTGTAATAAAGATAAAGCTGTCACTGTACGTGCCACTGTGCTGTCCCAGCTCCCATCAAGCTTGTGATACAGTTGTAAATAGTGGGAATGACCCTAGGACTGTATGTCACTCTTTTTTGTACAGATACTTGGCTGACATGTTTAACAGGGAATTTTGAGTACTGAATGCTTTCTACTTAAGTAAATGAAAACTGTGTAACTGTGTTTGATGGCTTATGTAATTTTTATACTGACACTAAATGCAAGTTAAAGGTTGTTAAATGGCATCCATTGGTGGGTTAGAGAAAAAATATAGAAATCCAGTTAATAAGTTTCACATCAAATTTTGAGACCTTACATTTCACATGGTTTGCATAAAATATACTTTTTCTAGTTAAGATTTAATACTTAAAAAATGTTACCTTTTTACCGTCCTGTTGTTATCATGAATGTAAACTTTGTGTCCAAAGTATGGCTTGTAATAGGATGTGTTGGGAGGTAACATGGAGTATAACTTTCTAATCTACACAAATGAATACTGCACATCCCATTATCACAGATGAGGCTGAAGAAGTATAATGTCATACTGGGTGGAGGGTATGTCACACATGGATACTAGAATTGATTTATGGAAATATAAGCATTGAATATGATGTCATAACATGCCATTACAAACTTCACGAAGTCCACTTATGTTGGTATATCTTGTGCAGAGGAAGTATCACCAGTAACATTAATTTAGGTTCTAAGTTTTAGCTTGGTTTGTTTATTGTGTTTGCGAACTGACTATGTTATTGACATAATTGAGTTAATTTGGCACTAATTTTTTTGGCAATAAAGTGTGTGCAGAATTACACAGGTGGAGAGACCCAAATCTGCATTATGCCCAACTTCATGCATAATATTTATGCCTATTTATGTGCTTCAGACAAAATTCAGTGTAACTAAGTCGTAATAATTATATGTTGCATACCAAGTGGAGTCCTGCCAGGGTGTCTGCCCCATATTCCATCATCATGACGGGTTTGTTGTACTTATGATGCCATGATGCTGCTTCTGCAATGACATTATTATGTATGGTGTCTGTTCTTCCTGTATTGCTGTACCAACCATTATACCGGTTGAATCCAATCACATCCAAATGCTGACCCTTGAACGGATAAGTATAAGATGAAGAATATTTTATGTAGTTTTCAGTCTGAAGCAGGCATAAATATGTAAAATTTTAGGCAGTGGTAGTTTCATGGATTGTGAAAATAGCTAACTCTATGGTGCAGAGTCTTTCTGGAAAATGTGATAGTCACTTGGTGGGTATAAAAATTTTCAACCCGTAACGGAACCTGTAAGTTCATTACTGTGTTCAGAAGAGCCCACTCTGAGACCCTATCTGGAGCCAGTTGAATTCATCGATACTCTGCGTAAGATTCATCCTATTGTCTTTCTCCTATCAATGCCTGGAACTACCAAGTGGTTTCTTCCCTTGAGGCATGTATCATACCGCATCCATGCTACCTGTTCCACCAATGTTATCTTTCTGCATATAATCACCTTAACAGCATTAAGTTAAAAAGTACAAATGATGGAACCCCTTATTATGTCATTTTCTCAGTTCTCTGACATATCTTTCCAGCATGTGTTCTCAGGATACTTCATCTGTGTTCTACCCTTAGAGTGAAGGGTCAAGTTTTACATTTATTTAAAAGGGCTAGTAAAATGAATGAAATGATCATGAAATACAAAATAATTTATGTGTTTTTATACTTTTGTCCAGCGTATGCTAGACAATCACAGCAGAAATGAATTCAAAAAGGATTTAACATAGATGGAGATTGCTTTTGGGAATGTAGAGTCACAAGTAACAGTTGATACACTGCTTGATATTTCCCATAAACGTTCAATGAATATTGAAATAAAATTGAAACAAGAATGTGTTTGTATTTTTGTACACAGTGTGGGGTACCAATTTGGTTCTATTATATTGAGGTCTAACCACTATATGAGAATGGCATTTGTTCCCATGTGTTTGATGTATGTCTAATTATGTACTTCCAGTAGGTTATTATATGCTTTCATTGAGAATGAAGCCTTCATTATATAAATATTCCTAATGCTTTAAGCTCATTATTTTGAATCAGCCAAGTTACTGGTACTGACTGTTCGATCTTCACCGGAACCTCTGGCTAGCGCCATAGTGATAGGTCGAGTTGAATCCAAACGTCTTACATGATCAGCAACAGCCCTGCAAACAAAAACGACAAGTAAATTGTAACATTTTAGAAATCCTCTCCTGGACAAATGTCTGTCAAAAGCTGTTGCCATTTATGGGCAGAAGATGGCTGCTCTCCTGTTCTGCGTATTATACTGGGATGTTACTGCATGTGACAAGTCACATCATTGCTTCATTCAGGCCCCTTCATATGACAACAGGCAGTATAATGCTCACTGCTAATGCAATTCATTGTGAGTCACAGTCAACATATGATGGAATTTCAATTAATATCTTAAAACATTGTGTAAATTAAATAAGTAAACCATTGACTTTCATATGTAACCTCTCCTTAGCTACAGGGGTATACCCAGACAGATTCAAGTTTGCAATTGTACGACCCATTCATAAGAATGGGGATAAATCCAAAATGACAAATTACAGACCCATTTCATTATTAATATCTTGCTCAAAGGTATTAGAAACAATAATGTTTAATAGACTGTATCAATACGCACAAACAAATAATGTATTGGCGCCAGAGCAGTTTGGTTTTAGAAAAGGAAGTCATATAGAAAAAGCTATTTTCACTTTGACGGACAATATACTTACCTCATTAAACCAGCATGAACAGGTAGGGGGGATTTTCTGCAATTTAACTAAAGCCTTTGATTGTGTCAACCATGAAATTCTCTTAGCAAAATTACACTATTATGGAATTCGTGGAGTGAGTGCCAACTGGTTTAAAACTTATATTACTAACAGGAAACAAAAGGTCAAAATCGCGTCACAAAATCATAAAGGAGACTCCCTCTGCAGATGGGAAACAATAAAAAATGATGTACCTCAGGGATCGATCCTAGGTCCACTATTATTTATTATCTATGTGAATGATCTCTCCTGTGTTATTAACCAACTCGCTAGACCTGTAATATATGCGGATGACACGAGCGTGCTAGTCACTGCTAAAAATTTGAAAGATTTGCAAATAAAAGTTATCTCCACATTATACCATATCAGTGATTGGTTTTCATCCAATGGATTAATCTTAAATATAGGAAAGACAAATGTAACAAAATTTTACTCAAACCATTTTCAAAATAATCTACAACAAAGTGCTTTTAAAATCAGCACAATTAAAGAAGTCACAAATATCAAATTCTTGGGGTTAAAATTAGATAATAATATAAATTGGAAGCATCATGTTGCAAAAATCCTACCAAAATTGAGTAGGGCATGTTATTCTGTTAGATCTATGTATCCCTTTAGTAGCATAAACACGCTCAAAATGATTTACTTTGCTTATTTTCATTCGATAATAAATTATGGTATTATCTTCTGGGGAAATTCCACAGAAAGCAAAAAAGGTTTTTTGGCTCAAAAGGAAATAATCAGAATTATGACTGGGTCCAGACCCAAAACCTTATTTAAACCATTATTCCAGTCATTGGAAATAGTGACTCTTCATTCCCAATATATATTATCTTTAATGAAATTTTTATTACAAAACCAGGAAATGTTTATATCCAACAGTGAGGTACATAATATTAATACGAGAAACAAATCAAAACTGCAGAAACCGATAAGTAACCTTGCATTATATCAGAAGGGAGTGTATAATATGGTTATTAGGATTTTCAATAAGTTGCCCGAATACATTGCAAATTTACTAGGGAATGAAAGAATTTTAAAGCAACCTTAAGCCAATACTTAGTAAAAAAATCCTTCTACTCCCTAGAAGAATTTATAAATGACTAATATCCTCCTAAGAGATCAGGTCTGAAACAGCTTCTTACAAACAAGGCAATCCATAATACAACATTACATTTTATGCACTATATATTGTACATTTGACGTACTGTATTGTTTGTTTATTGTATTGTTCTTCATGACGATTGATTCCTATAATCATGTTATGACTGACTATGTTTCATATCCGAATGCCCCCTGTGGGTGCTGTTGTGGATCAATGAAAATGTATGTGTGTGTGTGTGTGTATGTATGTATGTATGTATGTATGTATGTATGTACGTACGTACGTACGTATGTATGTGTGTGTGTGTGTGTGTGTGTGTATGTATGTATGTATGTATGTATGTATGTATGTACGTACGTATGTTTATTCTAATATACAGGATTGCAGTGAGTATTAGATTTTTCCTCACCATATCTAAAGAAGATGCTGAAAATATTTTCTTTCAGTTCACAGATGCGTCACATCTAACAAACATGTTTTGCATAGCATGGTGAAGTTCAGAAGTTAAGGGAGCTGATGGGAAGTGATTAGCGACAGTTACTGGATAACATAATGTCCTAAAGAAAGTTAAGGTTTTATACACTATCTAACATTCACGGTTGTGCATTTGTCCCTAATAATGCTTATACACATTAACTGATTTTCATGAAAGTTGTTATGAATACACAATTAGAGCCTAGCCCACTTCTGCATTTTTGATTCCCTAATGTCAGTAATTCCAACATTGTTACTGTACAATCTTTTAAGATAGGAACAAGATTTGTGTCATTTAACGTACTATCCTGAAATTTGTGTGTTAATATATCTGCAAAAATCATACAGATTTTGCTAAGCTACTCCTTTTTTAGGTTGTGGATCAGAAACAATGAACAAAACCTTTCTATTTCCTACTGTTCAGCGTAAGTGATTCTGGTGGAGAATGTGGTGGACTGGAGATAATATAATAAGCTGGTGACTTCGGTACTAGTTAACATTTAAGAGAACTTCCTAATAGCATTCCAACGCCATCAAACTGACTCTAGTGTAAATGCCTTATAACTATTTCCCTTTGCATGTATCTGTACGAGATTTAGCAAAGAAATTGTCACTTTTTTTTCCTTCAGATTAATGCACTCTGTGAACTCAACCAGCACATAAAGCAAATGTCCTCAGGTTAATAATTTACACACATGTGTTTCACAGATTTACTGAGAGGGATCATTTTTGCACATTTCAAACTGAGAGTAGTTAGGGAATTGTTTAAAACACTGTATTGTGCTGTGTTATGTGTGGTGAAATTTGGTGGATCTAAATCATCTGATGATATTATGCAGAACTGATGTGTTGTTGATAAAAGCATTTACAGCGTAATTTTGAATGGTGGAGGGGATGGTTACACTTCAAGGAAACTTCCCCATCAAAGCTTTCTACTATAAATTTCATACATTCTGGTAGTTCCAAAGCTAGTCAAGCAATTTCCTGCGTTCAGTGGAACACGGTGTTTATTTACTGCATTCATAGAACCCACCATTGTTTCCTAGCCTGTGGTACATGACTCTAGTTTACAATTTCCCAGTCCAGTCTTTTAAGGTCCATTTTAATATCCCTACTTCCTCCTTCCAAAATCCAAATACACTGTTATCCTCAACACCATACTCTCAGGTACCCCCAGCCTATGTACTCCCCTTAATGTGTGAGGCAAGTGTCACCCATAAACACATCAAGTTGTAACATTTTTATTTTTCCATTTTTAGGTAACAAGTATGGGAAGGTAAAAGATTCTGAATTGAAGAGTAACAAGAATTTATTAAATTTAATGTGCTGTAAATTTCTTTTTGAATGTAGTTTGAATTTTTTAATGTCACCTCCAAATGTGTGAAATTTGTTACATTTTCAAAGAATGTGTTACCTATCATTGTGCCGTGGTTTTGGCTTGCATGTACTTAATTATCTCAGCATTTAACTACAGACGAACCTTGTCAGTAGAACCTCCTTGCAATATATTATGTTCCCCCACCCCCAGTGAATTAACATGGTCAGAAGCTGATGTGTTGCATTCAATTTAAATTCATGTTTGTCACACCTGTTACAAAAACACTGTGCCCAGAATAGCATGTAACAAAATAATAATTACCGGAAATAAGAATCTGCATCTGACAGATGTGTTCTGGCTTCATTTGCAATAGACCAGAATATGACACTTGGACGGTTCTTGTCACGGCGAATGAGTTGACTTAACGAATCCTTGTGCTTTTCTAGAAGAGCAGGGGAGTAATTTCTGAAATGGAAAGTGCCATACTGTCTCAAGTGTAAGACTATTACATTAAAAATAACTAAATGTAATTGCACTGGTTAGGTGTAAGGGGTAAACATGTGTACCTTGAAGCCTTCACACCTATTCCCTTTTCCAAATAACCAATTCATTGAAGTCACAAGCCATAAGTGCCGTTTCATCTCCAACAATTATGCAGTTTAATGCCTGTACTAAATCCAGTATCCTCTTTCCAATGTCTTTATGTTCTTCATGTTACTGTTTTCTATCCTGTATTGACATGTTTGTTTCAGCTTTTGCTATATGCAATATTTCAATGTTCAACCATACCAACCACCTTAGGTTGGCACATAGCATCTCATTGTGTCAATTAAAACTTGCTTGTGAGCGCTTCAAGTATGGTGTAAACAAACAGTTTATCTGTCATGCACCCATGTGTAATGCGGTGTGAAATGTGTGCCTTTAACACAGAGTATTTTGCTGATACTATAAACTTACTCGGTGTCTACACTGGGACACTCATCTATTACGATTATCCCTTCTCTGTCAGCAAAATCCATAATCTCTTCTGCATATGGGTAGTGTGAGGTGCGATAAGAGTTGGCTCCAACCCACTTTATCAGATTATTATCCTTCACAATTAAAGCGTAATCCAGACCTTTACCTCTGAGCTGTAAAATAAAACAGAGCTAAGTGAAGGACCAATACACTAAGCTGTTGACTGCATATGGTTGTTATGGCTCTTCAAAATAAATCTGTTGGAAGGGAAGTTTCATGTAATGTACTTTATTTTAATTGGCTGAACCAGTTATGAGTTATAAAATTAAGAATTTTCGCCTCTAAAATACAACATAATTTAAAATTTATTTTTTATTTACACCTTCCTATGTGTTTCATTCGAATTTGTGACATCCTGAGGGGCATTCTGCCATAATTTCAGCTATTAAAGATGTCTGTTGTTATTAACATTAAATTTATAAGCACTTTTCCTGGTATACATAATAAAAATTAAAATTTTGTAACTTACATTTAAAATTTAATGTAAAAGCAATACATATGATTATGTGTATTATCTGTGACATATATTTTGAGTTGTAGGCTGTAATATAACATTCTTATGAGCATTCTCACTTAGAACTTAACCTAGGGAAGGTTAAGAATTCACAAAGAAATGGTGAACTTTCATGACAGACTTGCTTACATCAGAATCCTCATGTCGACCAAATCCTCTAAGATAGATGGGCCGACCATTTATCAGGATACTTGTGTTGTTCCATTCCACTGTTCTTATCCCTACTGGCAGCCGGTATATGTCTTCAATTCCCCACTGCTGTGCAGACAATCTGACCTAAGCATGAGACCAAAGTCATCACATTCTGACCCGACAACATGAATGCATTTGTTTTTTATATTGCCACAGACATTTTTAAAGAATTCAAGCATTGTGAAATGAAGATACATGGGGAAGTGGAAGTGAAGCTGTGCACATTAATTTTGGTACTAGATGGAGGTGACTTGTTGCCTTTGCTCTCCAGCCACCATATTTATGTGGAAGAGTTCCCCATTCCCTATTGTGTAGAAGATATTTTGGGCTCCAGAGCTGGTTTGGGCACAGGGAATGAAGAGAGTAGTCACTTCCCTTGCCTGCAATTGAACATCAGTTATCCAGCTCATCACTAGTCTACTTAGTGATTGTCTGAGATCTAATAATTGTTATCCTAAAACTAAATCATACTTTACTTCTTTTTGCTCAGTCAATAAGGCGCCTGACTACAAACCAGATAACCAAGGCTCGAATTGTGGTATGGTCATCCCTTGTCCATTGCTGGGGTTAGGAGGCGTGATTGTGATATACAAGTACTGGTTTAAACCACATTCCACAAAATGCAGACACTGGTGGACTCCACCCCACCACTGCTTAAAATACATACACTTCTGGACCTTAAACATCTACACATTTCTTGGGTAGTTGATGCAACCTGCTTCCACGGCAGTTGAGAGATAATCACCCACATTTATCCATGTGCAGTTAAAATTCTCAGTGTTCAGAAAACTTTTTACCATATATTTAATTATTTTCAAGTGCATGTAGTCAAAGCCACGTTACTTGGAAGTGTCACTGCATGTGTATTGAGATCTTCTCTTCATCACCATAGCTGAACTTGCTCTGGGTTTAACCCAGCTTCTAATCCAATGCATCCTTCATGTACGTCTGGAGAGATGATCACTCTTGACACTTGTGGATCTTCATGGTGTGGCACTTAACCACATGACCCTATTGAAAGCAATAGTATGTCGAATGTGTTGTCCCTGTCATAGTCAGTTATAGTCATGTTAAGGCTACTTAAATTAATTATTCTGTCATAATGAAACCAGTGTTTAGAGCAGACAGTCACTCTTAAGTGTGATGGCAAGTGAAGGCTGATGTAATGAAGGCAATGTACTTGTTTTTCAGATACTATGTGCACTGTAGCTTATATGTTTGGCCAGTGCAGAATCATGTGAACACATAAAAGCTGGTAATTCATTTGAAGTATACTGGACCATGGGTCCCAGCAACGCATTGTCAATTTGTGCACTTGCACCAACTTAGGATTTTGATATGATTTACTTTTTTAATATTTAATAATTTATTAAAGCAAACAACTCAATTTTGTATTGTTTCTACAGTTTTAGACCAAGGATGACTTATATAGCTGCTGTCTTTATATAAAAATTGCAGTGTTCTTGCATTCTCTGCAATTTATCATTAAGAAACCTGGGTGCTTGCATACAGGTACTGTGCATCACCTTGCAGAAAGTCTTGCCACAGTTAATGTACTGGACTGGTTATGTACATTATGGGAGTATGCGTTGTGCTAGTGGAAAATGTGTTATGTTTGATGATAAAATTCTAATTATCTGAACATGTTTCCTTTGTTATGAAAGCATTCATAAGATTATCAACCAAATTAAGGCAATGTGAATTGTTTTGTTTATTTTAATACAGAAAAAATGTAGTCCAGTGTGGGTAAATTGAAATGGAAAATCTGGATTCATAAGTTGGCTATATTGGAAGTAATTCATTCTTAACATTTAACAGGCTACGGCACAAAAGACAGTGCATTTAATGACATGCCAAAGGCTTAATATACTAATTTAAAAGCCCACAATACCTGCAGAGTGTACATATAGCCAGGTTCTGAGTCCATGAGGTATGGCCACCACAGCCTTGCTACAGGAACCTCAAGCTCGCCTTGAAGTCTTCCAGACCCAGCATCACGAATAATATAGTTACCATCTCGATCCAAGAGATCAACATAACATGCAGGTCCTTGACTTGTTGCACGTAGAAGACCACCGTAGGTTATGTTGTATTTGATGATACCTAGAGTATCATGATGTAATTAGTTGTTTCTCTCAAGATATTGTGACAGTGGTTGATCCATTACACCAGAGATATGTTGGATAATGTTCATTTTCTGATTATTGTTTAATATACGCTTTGTTTTTGGAGTTGTATGTAATCCTGTCATGAGGCTTATTTTATACTAACAGAGTTTTTATTGTTTCCTGTTTTCAGTCATACTGGCAGTTTCAGGGATTGAACCCTTTAACACTAAACACATGTGCTAACAATTAGTACAGTGGAATAATGCCTTAGTAATAAGTTTAACCAATTATCAATGATTAGCATTTATTTTCACACATTAGAATATTTGCAGGAATGAAAGGAGGGGGGAAGGGAGAGAGAGAGAGAGCGAGAGAACGTTAGAGCACATGGGAAAAAGGGACTATGGAGAGAGAAATAGTGATCTCCAGATTGTAATGTGTTCCACAGTACTCATCGAGAGTGGCTGCAAACAAATTGCGAGAAAATTTCCCTGCTGTATCTTGTTAAAGGTGACTAACTATATTGCGTTTTTACGTATTGATTGTTTCTTAGGTTGTGTAATGATCCTGTAGAACAGGAAATGTTGTATAGTGTTGAGTGACATGTGAAGCAAATCATGATTGTTTGAAGATAAAGATTTGGAAGGCGGCAGTTTTAGTGTATATGAAAATACCATGCCATTATTAGCAGGAAACCTACAGAAGCTCGGTCAGAATAGCTCTTAACACAAATTAGATTTGAGCCCAGTAACTGCTGAATGTGAATCTAGGTTATTATAGACATATGCCTGTGCTTTGTCTGGATGAACCACTACCTGTGTCTCCCCTGACTCCAGTGTGCACTGATATGTCATCAATATAGATGCTGGGTGTAGTGTACAGGTACACTGGTCTGTGGATTCCAGCATAATTGAAGAAATCAAAAGTATATGACTGTGTAATCCTGGTTCCATTATCACTGAAACAAAATTGTACAGTCTTCTAATCAATCTGAGCATAGAGTCAATTGTGGAAAGCTTAAAACACATTTCAATTTCATATATCTTAACCATTGGCAGATTTAACAGGTAACAAAGAGAAGGTATCCCGTTGATTTCGTTTGATTCATTGACAACAGAAAGTTGTCACTTAGTAATCATCACAGTTACATTTAGGAAAATGAGGAACTAAATACGTGAAAAATACAACCTTGAAAAGTTGATAGTTATTCTGTTGATCAAAAAATTTATTGCCCTGTATGAAACACAAAGTTGCATCAGTGAGTTAACAAAACATCCACAACTGGATTCTATTCTGAGCACCTTGAAGCTAGTGCACACCTTGACATTTTATTCCTCATCACACCTGTTCTAATATTATCCTCCTCTCTACTTCAAAATCTGTCACATGGTCTCTTTCCTTGAAGTTTTGTGACCAAAATTTTGTACGCTTTTCTGATTTTTCTCGTACATGTGCATGCTATAAATTACACCCTCCTCGCCTGTGATTTAGTCACAGTATCCCTAGTAGATATAGAGTATAACTTAGTGCTTTATTCCTGTATATCATACTGGTCTTCTCAGTACTTTGTCCTCAAAAAATTGGGAGACCAGGTTTTACACCTGCATAATGCAAGTGATAAGCCAAATGAAGACTTGCAACTAAATCCTTACGTTGTCACTTCAGATACATGTCCCTGCGGCACTGATGTCTGGAGCAGGATGTTGTCCACAGCAACTGTGACTCGATTTTTTGCCCCAAATTTGACAACTGAAGTGATGTCAGCTTGGAAGGGTAGGTGTCCAATTTCATGACTCAGCACAAGATGTCCATTCACCCACTGCCAGGTGATGAGAATGCAAATACAAATAAAACAGAAGGGTGGTCAGGATCCCTGAAGGGAAAATACCACGTTGGAGCTTAGCACAGATGGGAGTGTAATATTTTGTGGATTTTTGATATAGGGTGCAAAGGAGCAGACTCCATTTCCCTAGCTGATTGTAGGGTCTGCTGGGAACACATAATACTTGATACATAGGTGGATGGATGCAGAGAGATTATGTGTGTGTGTGTGTGTACAAATAAACACAAAACACACACTTGTACAATATTCAGTCCCTTCAGGAAAATATTTTGTTACATTTTATCCTCCCTTGGTTTACGCTGTGGGATACCACATCACCAGCGTGCTACAAAACAGGAAACTGGCATCTCTGTTTGATCAGGATGCAAAACTGTGGGTTTAGGAACCAAAACCTTATGGTCAATAACCTTGACTGTGAAGGTCAGTAAAGGTTGAGACTGGTGATTTTGAATACTGACATGAAGGAAAATAAGCTAAGGAAGAGTGGACAGCTCAAGTGAAACATACAGGCGCTCAAGGAAAATGAGTAGCATGTTAGGATCAAAGGGCCAAGGAAGGAAGATGTCATCAATGAAGTGTCAAAAAAGTCAAGGCAATCGACAGATAAGTTTGCATGCAAAGTGCATCCTATACTTGTTCATGAATATGGAAAGTGCCAAGCGTTGGAGGTTCAAATTGTATGGCTCTACACAGCAGAAATATACTTGACTTCTTTGTGACCCTTCGGACTTTGTGCAATATAGCCTGGTATTCTTGATAGTGATATAGTAAATTATGTGTGACTGTGCTTAATTGTTCATTTTCATGCTAAGAAGACGTATGAGTCATTGGAGGCCTAGCTCCATGCATTCTTAACCTCGCCACCAGATGGAGGTGAGTTGTCAGCGTTGGTTTCCGGCTATTTTATCACAGGGGAAAGGAGTACATTTACAATCAGTTCTCATACCTCATTCCATTTTCCTACCTGAACAGCTTTATTAAATGTTACCATACAGTTGATAACTATATACAGACTGCGCGTGTCCGCTGCCTTATTTGACATTTCGAATCTCTTATCATTACAAGCCTTTCAGCAGTCTGCATTAAATGTCGCTAGCTTCAGACCCAAGTCAGAAGTTAGTGGGTGTAGTTATGCTATTACTGATGGTACGAAATTACGTGGACATATTTGGAGGCAGGGTTGTTTAATTTCTTTGCAGGTTTTGCGGAGGTACTTTAATTTGTTCCGGAGATTAGATAGAAGAGTAGCAGTTACGTGACGACACCGTAGTTCTGTTTTCTTGAAAAGGGAAAGTAAGGTGTCAAATTCATTGCGCACGCGAACGCCTGTTGTTATTGTAATATGTAGACAGAATAGGAACGAGAGGTCACCTGTGGATCAAATCTTGATCCATGTAGACCTCATAGCATCATTTAAAACGAGTAAGCTTCGTTTATTTATGGTTTATTAAACAATGCTGTCAATAGCGCGAATGGTAGGATCATTAGTAAATAATGACGTGAGAAGCTATAGATAAGAGCGGTCGTGACAGAATTTGCATTACTGCCATAGGATTTACATGAAGAGAATAAGAAAACCCGAGGAATTGTTCTGCAGTGTCATTTTACATAAGAAATTTAATCGATTCGTGCAATCTGTTATTATTTCACAAATCATTTTAGACATCTGTCCCTTGATGACTGGATGACAGACTGGCACGCACGGTTTTTCTGCAGTCCGACTTCAAAGCAAAGAATTGGGCTAATCAAGCAATTAGAATTTCCCCCGCACGTTCACTTCATCGATAAATCACTGGTAGCGCGTGACACGCGTGCTAAACCAGAATAGAAAGCCGGTTCTTTTGGTCTGCTCATTGCCATGGTTGGTCGAGCCTAACCTTAGATTTGCATCGTTGAATTCCTTGACTCTGTCTTGACCCATTTGCACAGAAATAACTCATGTTTCGGTGACAGCTTCTTTATTCTAAATTTGTATATTTTACATTCTGTGAATAAAGTGGACAGTTCAGACTTCCCTTGCCGTACATGAGATACGCCTCTTTTATAAACACCGGCCTGTAGCTGAAATTTTGCTTTGTGATTGTAATTAATCATATGTACCAACAAATACCCAGAAGATGTATAAAATTACATTACATTTATATAATCTCGGCTGCATGTTGTGGCAAATGTTCGCCATCTTCAGGGAGACAGTAATACGAAGGAATTTATAAAGTACGATATTAAGAAATGTTGGAAATATAATAGCAACTATAGATATGTGTATAAACATTACGTTGCTGACATATCCTTGATTGAAAATTAATTAATGTGTCCTTTTTAAAACGTGTGTAGTAGTGTGCATACAAGCATGTAATGTGGAATTCTTTGACATTTTTGTGATACATATCTACATGTTCTCTTTATATATTTTTATCTTAATTTTAAATTATGAGCACGTTCAGAGGACTAGATGCTTCTGGAGCGAAGGACTCCACACTAGACGTTTGTATGCACACAACTACATACGCCATAAACAGCAACAATATTGATGCGTTTTAACTAACGATATGTCAGCAAGATAATGTTTATACTGCTATACTAGGGCTGCTATTGTATTTCCAATATTGTGCATAAAAAGTTTCACTTCTTAATATTATACTTTCGTAAATTCATCTGTATCATCATCTCTCTGAAGATGGCAAATATTCGCTGAAATATATAGGAGAGATTATTTATATGTATACATAGATAACCTGTAATTGTTATGTACATTTGTTTTATTTACAGTTTATTACAATCACAACGCACGGAATGAATAATATTAACGTTGCATGTGGATATTATAGAGGTGATGAATGTGGCTTATGACTAGAAAGTGAAGTATCTTAGAAGATTAAGATGGTTGAAGGGAGGCATTTTGTACTGAAATTGCACACAGACAATGCCTGATGTGCACTGCATGTGTCTGCAGAACTGTCCCGAAAGTTTCGAGGTGCTAAGTAATTCATTCTATCACTTTTTTTTTTTTTGTTAAGTATAAACCGCTTTAGATGGAGGGACTTCATTGTGTTACAGTATTATTTAACCAAAAGATTGCAGCTTCTTTTAGAATTTTTCTTTTTCTTTTTTTTTATGGTACAGTAACACGTTGAACCGCATTCTTCTTGAGGAGCTGCGAGTAAATATTCACTCACAGTCTTTTACGAAAACGGCAGTTACGTTACCGTGTTCACAGGAACCTACCACATGGCTTCATGCTGCGTGAGATGAAACCACTCCATATCCCTGTCCTCTTTCTTTAAGATTGTTTTTAAGGTGATTTTACCGACAAAGCTTAAGTCTCCCAAGTGGTCTCTGAATTTCAGCTTTCCCGACAAATGTTTTGTTTGCATTCTTCATTTACCCCGTTACGCGCCTGTCTGTAGCTCCTTCATGTCGTCATTGTAATAACATTTCGTGAAGCTCAGATTTTATGGTGTATCTCATTATGTAGTTTTCTCTAGCACGACAAACGCCATTAAAGTTTACTGCTTTCTGTTGTGTTAGGCTTCGTAAAGAGTAAACGTTACAAAGGAGGTGTTTCCAGATGTAACCTACGTCGTACTTGCTTGTCGCAATATTTGTATAAGTGCAACAGAGTCAGGTTGTCACTCACAAGTGCCCAAGGAGGAGGAACAAGTTTTCCATGGAAAGCAGCAAGGTGTAAGATTACTTACGATCTGGGCAGCGTAATGAACGCTGCCGAAGCGTAGCCAGACAAGGGAACTTTGGCGCCAGGCTTCGGGAACGTAGAATGTTCTGTCGTACCACACCAGACCGACGTGATCCCGAATGGCTTTGTCCTGGGTAACATCATTGTAGCTGGCAGGAACTGGCATGGGGATGGTCTCGCCTGTCTGAAAGATCACACGTCGTAGTTGTCCTGCCTCTACTTTAATCTGCTGTTTCGTGTGAAACTTCTGCTTCACATTGCATAATTTCGACGATTTTTATTTGCATTTTTATTGTCCTCATCATCTATGTGCATAATTGGCTCCGTGTTTATTTTACATGTAAATTACCAATAATGCTCGTAATTTGTCTCCATAAATGTGCGTAAATATTTTATTTTTTAAAAATCTTGTATTTTAAAAGAGTTTTATTTTTCACGCAAATTATGATTTTACTTTACAAGAATACCGCGAAAATTCATATTTGGTCATAAGAGCTCCGTACGTATCAAAGAGCTTGAATACTCCTGGGTTGGACAGTGCTGCGATCACTGTGACTGATACAAGTAGTGTTGCGTCGCTGTTGATTTTTACTGGACCATAGCTGCTACACAGGAACCAGTTAGGCACTGGCGTGATGGACCAGTAAATTGCTGCCGCACCAACAGATTGATAGAAAGAAAAACGTAGATGCTGTCTTATGATCTCACTTCTTTTTTAGGCATCTTGTTTTTGTGTATTTGAATTTGAAAGAGAAAACTGACGTCACATTTCTGCTCGTTTCTCCTCTATTAGACTTTCAGATTTCAGTGTACCTGCGAGCTGCGAATGTTAGTGCGCTTCCGTGTCTGCTGCTGTCACAGTCGACAGGTTTATTTTAGACCTTAAACTTATTTTCATTCCAGTTACTGACTCCAGGAATACTGAATTTGTCAGTAAATGTCACTTAGAACGAATCATTCATTGAAACGTCGGGAATCCAGCTAGTTATTGGTTTCTGTTACTCCTATAGTCATTAAATAACATGTTGCTAGGAATTACGCATGAAGACTGAGTAAACACATGAATAATTCATGTACTGACACGAAAAACAACAAAAATATTTCCTTGTGCGAGTAGTAAAGTTCGCTCCGGTTTGTAACCCTTGTTTCGCTAGCCTGCAGTGGTAAATAGAGAGCTGGTAACTTAATGGTGCCAGTGGTCACTGTCAGTGTTTAAAATCGCTAGGCACAGGCAGCTTCCCCCGCCCCCCAAAAGTCATATTTGCCCACAATGTAATAACATGCCTCAAGGCCGAAATTACAGTACGCCAACAGATGTGCAGGTTTGCTGGTGTGCAATAAGGTTTGCAGGTAGGCCTATTGGCTGGAAAAGGGCGCTGCCTCCAGGAACGTCCACTGTGATGGCGATGGTTAACAAGTCACTGGATCGCGCATCTCCACTCCATACCTTGTAAGGTCAAGGTCATCCATGACGTGCCTGTGCAGGCATAGAGGGGAGGAGGAATTTTAGTTGCAACCCACCATCAACCTGGAGCTGGAAGGAATTAGGTCCATACCTTGCACTTCCTTCAAAACCTCAATATTTGTTCGCTTACATATTTGGCCATTGCAATACTTTCATATGCCGGGTGTGAGAAAGCAGTATCGTATCTTATCGTTGTCGCGGACTAGATAAAATTAGCCCTACTCTGCCGAGTTTGATCGAGAATGTATACCTATGTGTTACGGTCGAAGGCCCGTAGCGGGCAATGCTAGAAAATGCCCTTATTCTGGCCCTGAACAGCTAGGCCCAACTGTGTGTGTTGGACGTATCTTTGGTTTAAGTCGGCAACTTCTTCAACAAGGAAGTTCAGCGGGTCAGTATATGTGGTTTATGTAGGCGTTTCTTCTTTACATGCGTATAATACTGCCTACATACTTCTACGTGAACTTTATTCTGTGGAATTTTATGCAGCACAGAGCTATTGTATTTAATAATCAGTGTGCAAACCCCGCACATATTGTAGCGAAAACTGGGTTATGGATAGGGAGACACGTGCAAAGTTGAATTAACAGAAATACGATGTTTAAGGACGTATCCCCATAAAAAAAAGCAAGAAATAAAAGTCTGTCTCCACTAAAATAGTATTATTAATTCAGCTGCAAGAATAATAGTGAATGAATTAGGGGTGTGTGAATAGAATCTCAACTGTTTATTTCGCAGTTAATGACCGGTTGACTCCCCAGATGCATTCAAGTGACGGCAAAGAGAATCTTGAAAAAAAAATAAACCTCGACAACTGCCCCAAATTTTATGTGGTAATAAAAACGAGGAAAATTTCAAGTGGTGTAGTCCGTGACGCAGTACACGGTGTACAGAGCTTTCTTTTTTTGAAGACGCCATCTTATAAATGCTCAACAGCATTGCGTACAGGCATCTTATGTGGTACACGGAATGTCACGCAAACGGGATAATGAATGTTGAAAGTACGGACTGAAATTCATTTAAGGCTTCAAGCGAAGCATGGCTATGGCTGCGCCTGTTTTAACGAAGCACAAAACCGCACAGTAAACTACTGTTGACATCGCCTGTGCCGAATTTTATATAAATCGGAAGAGACATAGGAAGTATATTGACGCCTCTAGGTAAAGTGTGATTTTCACTGCACCCATTTTCACGAAACTCGTGGTTGCTCAGAAGTATTACATATACATCAGTTTTATAGAATTCCACGCAAATTGTTCAGCAAGTGTGAGAATTCGGATAGAGATTCATTTACACTTCTAAGCAAAACCTGTCACTGTGTCGATTTTCACGAAACTCGCGATTGGTCGACTAAGATTTTAAAGAATTTATTCATAGAATTGCATAAATGTTTGACAAAAGATTTAGCCGCTGATACTAGATCACAAATGGAAAGACGGACGGAGGTGGTGTCCACACAAGGCCTTCATAATTGCTTCGTGAAGGGCCGCTGAAAACCAAACTTCAGTCACGTGTGTTTTCCTTGTTAAATTGCTTGCCATAAATGAATGATAACGATGATGTTATGAACTGGGGAGTGGCCTGGAAAGAGTGAGTTTCGGCATAAAAAGAAGGAGCAGCACACTTAGCCCACCGTAGGACCTACTCACCAACGACCGTTGTATAGGATGAAGAGTATCTGAACAGGATCAGAATGGGTTCTTGTTGCGCCTGCAGTGTATCAGGCATCCGCACTGTACACTGTACACTGTGCACTGTGCACTGTGTGTGTGGCCTTCAACTCTCCATTTCATGCCCACTGGTGAGGCTCGGTTTATAGTCTATGTAGAAGTGAATTAAATTTGTAGGCCACAGTACTGGATGATCACATTGCGAGCGGTCGTGGCGTTTCATATATATATATGCATACACGTATGTATGTATGTATGTATGTATGTATGTATGTATGTATGTATGTATGTATGTATGTATGTATGTATGTATGTATGTATGTATGTATGTGTGTGTGTATGTATGTATGTATGTATGTATGTATGTGTGTATGTATGTATGTATGTGTGTATGTATGTATGTATTATGTATGTATGTGCGTGCGTGCGTGCGTGCGTGCGTGCGTGCGTACGTACGTACGTATGTATGTATGTATGTATGTATGTTTGTATGTATGTATATATGTACGTACGTACGTACGTGCGTACGTATGTATGTATGTATGTATGTATGTATGTATGTATGTACGTATGTATGTATGTATGTATGTATGTATGTATGTATGTATGTATGTATGTATGTATGTATGTTTGTATGTATGTATGTACGTACGTACGTGCGTGCGTGCGTATGTATGTACGTATGTATGTATGTATGTATGTATGTATGTAGGTATGTATGTATGTATGTATGTATGTATTTAGGTATGTATGTATGTATGTATGTGTGTGTGTATGTGTGTATGTACGTATGTATGTATGTATGTATGTATATAGGTACGTATGCATGTATATACCTACGTACATATGTGTGTGTATGTATGTATACAGATGTAGATAGGTATGTACACGTGTAAAAAGGGCGATTATGTATATACTAATGTATACATACGACTGTACGTGTACGAACAACACTTATAAACGAGATTCATGTCATGACAGCTTACTGTGGCTTATAAAATTCATCCACTTTTAATATCAATCAAAAACACCTGTGCATACTTACAAACGCTTAAGGATAGGTTTCCCGACAACAAAGACACAGGTATATTACAATACAATACAACACGTTACCTAAACGTAAATTTTTGTTGTCCTGCCACTTTCTCCTGCTCGTCCGTTTGTACTGAAGTCTGTGTGATGCCATGTGACGCGAAGTTGTTTTCTGACCCTGGATTGGCAGTGATAAGTTTTGTGCCTAAGGAACTGAATCTTGTCAGGCTACCCAGCCCTAGATTCGATATAGGGTTTTCCTGACTGCTACATGCGCTGAATTAACTTGACTGTTCTACGTATGTGCGAACAAGGCTGCTCTCCGCTTGCGTTATTTTCATGGTACGTAGAATATTAACACAAAATACGGAAAGAAAGCTCTTTGCAAGAAATATTACATATGATATGGCGCAAAAATTTTGCTAATATCTACACATGTGTGTTAAAATTTTGATGTAGCCAGTAAGTAACAGCACAAAATATGCCACTTTGTGCAGTGTGACATTAGTGCTAGTAGCTTTGCAGCAACGTGTTTCCCAAAGTCAAACCGAACCCACGACACGGCACAAAATATGCTGAACACACTTACCTGGCTAAGGTCCTTTTGGAACCAGCGTTCCCGGAATCCTGTTAATGGATCTGTTTCCGGCGAGAGGCGAAAATTCCAAATGCCGTCAAGGGATCGCACATCCCGTGACTCTGACTCTTGAGGGTACAAGATACCCCCTGTGTTTGTTCGAGATGCCGTCTCGGGGGTCATTAGCAGTATCAGGCCCACTGCTGTACAGCCCAGTAGTACCCACTGCTGACAGACCATAGCGGAGAACTGTTTCAACAAAACAAATTCACGTCCAGTCACTTCTGTTTCGGCTTCCCAGGTACTTAGTGCTTTAGTTTATGTATTGTTTCACTTGATTACAATTAGCTATATATGCGGCGTTAAACTGTTCTGCACATTAAAGGTAAGACACAAAGTAATCCATGTGGCTAGGTGCAAATTCAGGAAGGCATGCTTTGTGAACGCCGGTAAAGCTCTATGCGTTCTTAACCACTGCACTAGATTGAGGTGAGTGGTCACCGTAAGGATGTGAATACCTAACCCTCAGAGAAAGAGAACCCACTGTCTTCTGGATACGAGACGGGCGGAACCCGTTCTCGAATTTGTAAACAATTTTGGGGGCTTTGGACGTATACTGCATTTAGGATTAGAGGACACATTCGCAGAAAACAGGTTTCGTCTTTGGCGAAATGGTCGAGTCCATGTGACTCGGCCGGGGCGGCAGTTCAGTTTACTACTGGCAGCCGATGTGTGCGGGTCAGTTGGTAGCTTTTGTACTGTGCTGGCGAAGCTATATTCCACGGTCTTGCGAGGCATGTGGACACCCACTCCATTCTCCTGTTGCCCCTTTACATCCCCTCCCGCGCGCGTCGCCGTGTGCCGTGTCATATTAATCGTGCGCTACCAAATTTGACGTGCTGTGTGTTAAAAATGAAGCTTTATTTTGTGGTCGTGTCACCAAGCGGGTTCACTCAGCGGCAATATTCTGCAGGTGCTCAGGGCTGCAGGCTGTCCTGAGCTTCCACAGTCCCTTCCAAGACAATGCATTGAAATATGCCACCCCCAGCTCCTTTCATGTCGTGACCTACTGAATATTCACAATATTTTCCCGCCTCATCACATGCTGCGAGTCATAAAATAAACAGGTTAAACGGCATCGTAAAATAGCCTAAGAAAGGATCATTTATACTGTCCATATGTTAAAAAATCTTATTGTCATGTGGATGAAAATAAAGCTTTGTCTCCACCCCCCCACCCCCACCCCACCACGCCACCTATCCCTTACCAAAGGCAGGTCGACAGGCTGGTATATATCACGAAGAACTGATTTTTACATTGTCCATACCGTGTACATACCTATACAGACCGCTGTATATGCACTTTTTGTACGAGTTGGTTGTTTGTACACATCAGTCTACACGATGAGCTGGTGCACGTAAGAGTGGCCAGACACGATACGTGCAGTGGCTGTCCTAATGTACGTCATGTCTTATTAGCAGATGTTGTTAAGCCTTGTGGGCAGATCTACATTCTACAATCCTGTGTGACTTAATAGCCCTCTTACCGCCTATTGTTTGTCAAATTTTCTCATTTGACGTGACGTCATTCCCCCCATTTAAGGGTTACCACACGCGCTGCAAGTAAATAAGTGCCCGAGAGCATCATTCCGATTTGTCACTATGTGCCTTCCTTCCTGAGATGTACCTTCCTTGCTCCCTTTTCCTCTCTGTTTCATTTCGTTTGCTTGTTTCTCCTTTCCTTCCTTCCGTCCTTTCTCCTTTCGTCCCGTCGCTGGTGCATCATATCTCAGGATTTTTCGGCGGCAAATAGCCTTTTAAAATGACATAGTTTCTCCAGATGATCGCTTATGTTTTAGGTTTCTCACTACCGTCCTCCCCTCAACTCTTATTTTCATAAACCTCCTAACTGCTAATTTGCAAAAACAAGCAATATCAAAGTGGCGTACGTTAATTACACATGAGAAATTTCATAAATTGAAGAGCCAATGAGGTGATCTATTGCCTCCACTGCTGTGGGTCATGGGAGACACGTGGGCCGTAGGGTGTATATGCCTCTCACTTGCTGCTTGTATGCGGATACTGCAGGTGTAGCTCAGTAACGAAAGCACGCAACTGCACAAAGTTTTTACCCAAAGGCCATGCTGTTATTGAGTTTTCAGATTAATAGTAGACAGTGCATTTCTCTCGTATCTACATATCATTGTTAGGCGTTTCGTTTACACAAATCTGCCTCAATGAGTGGATTGCCATCATATTTGCTTGGTAACGAATTTAACGACGTTGTGTAAGTTGCAGATAAGATATTTAGGCACGTATATAAATTTGTGACAAAGGCTGTTAAAAGAGACGGTCATAGCCCGCGTTAACTTGTGTAACATTTTCCTGGAAGGAGGGAGAAAATGAACATTTGTCAGGGTGGTGGTGCCATATTGATAATGGAAGCCAAGGGCTACTGAATGCGGGGTACTGAAAATCAGTCAACTTCGATGTTACTGTTATTTCAGATACAAATATAGTGTAAAGCTTAGCACGTATGTATGAATATTCCACACATAAATACAAAGTTACTTCTGTGTAGTTAGATGTGCAGCATACTGAAAATGTTTCACATGAGAGTTGCAGATGATAGCGAGGCCTATATTCTGTGCTATTAGCTGCTGAGAATTTTTAATTTGGAAAATGATGTGCTTGGATCTGAGCTGCATGCAAGTAAGCGGTTATGTCGGATAAATAAGAAACAAAGTGCAGTCGCTCGATGAAATTTTATGTAGACGGCAACACGAAATTTAAAATAATTTTATTATTTTGTTTCGGAGACGAATCTCTCGGACCGACAGACACATCCCTCCCAGTTCGCATGTCCTACACAGGAGGCACCAATGTTTAAAGTCCCTGCTTCGCAGCAACACGTCTTTCTAGTAGCTGAAGCGCTGCGTTTGGACTGTGGCACGGAGGGGAAAATATATTAATTCAACCTGAATCGTGGTAACTGTCACCATATTTTGTAAGTAATAGACGGCAGAGAGTTATTAAATTTAATTTCCTCGCAAATAGTTAGAAAAATATGATAATTGTAGAAAGTATTAAAAACAAACACTGGTCTTTCGAAGAAAATACAAATTTATTGACCCTGTTGGGGAACCGTGACACCGTAGTCGGTACATTGACCAGTCTACGGGATGGACAATAGAGGAATCGTGGTTCGATCCCCGATAGGAGGAAAAAGCGACCAACCCGGCTGTGGGGGCCAACCAATCTTCACTGGATACTGGTTATTCCTTACGAAAGGGTAAAGTGGCCGGAGGCGTGAATTTGACCACTGATCTTTAATTTTGTCCGAGGTTAAGAATGAGTGGGACTATAAGGTTTTCCCCCATATGCGTTCATGGCGTGGACAGGGACAGCTTAATCTATAGCACAACTGCGCTATTTACTAATTTGGCTTCAAGGTGCCTATAACGGGTCACGAAACAGTCGATAGGGGATCACTCCATGTTCGGTTTAACCCTTTAAAGAAGAAACGTATCTGTTTTATATAAGGACTCAGTGCGTACCGCGCTGTAAACACTCTCCACTTCGGTTATAAAAACCAGTCTCTTAATGTTTTATAAGGCAAAAGTTGCTGTTTGTTCTGAGATCCGTACAAAACACATAAACGCAATGTGGGCACCACGTAGAATTTTTTAATGTTGAACCTGGTCGTATGTAAAGTTACCGCTAGGCTTTAAAAGGTTAACTGTTTGTTTATGTGTACAGAATTCCAGTCGACCCACCTACAGCCCTTATGTAACCTTGACGTTGGGCATGTTCCAGTTTCGCCTTCGAGGAACGTGAAGAATTAAACTGGAAATGATAAGTATTTCCCAGCAAGCATGTCGTAATTAAAGAAAAAGAACAAACCCTTCTTTGCCAATTGAATATTATAAGTGATGCCAATAAGGTACACTGGTACATTTAATTTATATAAGCAACCTAACTGAACACATTAACAGTGTACTGTTGAAAACTGTGTATTACGTTAGCATTTGCTCTAAATGTTTGAAATTAATTATTATCTGGGGACTTAATCATTAGTTTACCGTTAATGTTAGTCTTGATTATTTAAAGACATTGTTTCAACTGCATAGTTTGTATGGCGTCGAATGAGACTGTAAGGTGATTATTAATGATAATTTGTTTATCGCAGCGACTTCAAGTGCATATAAACAAGTTCAGTCTGTGTGAAACAGCTTCCATTCTGTCCAATGGCCCTGCAGACCAACGTGGCCAAGGACCTCCCGTTACTCGGGCCCCTATCTCCTATTTAAAGACATTGGATAGGACTCTTCTGATAGGCTATCGACCCTTCACAAGGACAACAGAACCTGCGCAGGACAAACCGTGGCTTTCAAACTCATGATCCCAGTGTCTGTCAGCAGAATATGGTATAGTGCAGTTAGGATTAGATGGCACACGCGCAGAAACCAGATTTCGTCTTTCGGTGAAACGGACGGTTCCATGTGACCCTGCGGGGGCGACAATTCAGTCGACTACTGGCAGCCGAGGTGTGCGGGTCAACTGGTAGCTGTACTGTGCTGAAGAGGCTATGCTCCGCGGTCTTGCAAGGCGTGCTGGATACCCACTTCATTCTCCTGTTGCCCCTTCACTTCGCCTCCCACGCGTCGCCGTGTACCGTGCCAAATTAATCGTGCTCTACACAGATCCCACGGTCACCATCACCAGCGTGGAATAACCCTAAACTGACGGACATTTACGAAGTAAGAAATGCATACAGGTATTTGGTTAGAAAACCTCAAGGGAAGAGAGCCCATGACATGCGTAAAGATAGGTGTAGGGTAATATTAGAATATATCTTAGGAGCATAGGGGTGCAATTGAGTGAACAGTCTCTGTTCAAGATTCAGTGGTGTGTTTCATGATCATGTGGACGGACATCTGGAGTGTGTGGATGCAGAGAAGTCCTTGACTAGTTGAGTAACCGTCAGGTGCTCAAGTACGACCCTGTACCATGGACTTGGTTCTGGTCCTTGAATTACATTAAAAGAAATTGCAAAAATTTATGGAACTTCATAAGCTATTGTCAGGGGATAAGAGTTAGAGTGTATCCGGTCAAAGATGACTTGAATTCTACAGCTGACGTTGCAAGGCGAAAGTGTGTGAAGACTGAGGCACTTCTGCAACGTCCTGCCTGTCTGCGACATGCCCAAAGAAGGACTTCTCTTTGTTTTTCTAGATACAATTCTGCGCGCAGCAGTTTATTTATTTTGAGAAAATTAATCCCCGCTATGGGCTGTAGAAATGTCCACAGTGTGAGGAAATGTGGCTGGAGTAACCAGTCACGTTGTTCATGAGTTCAGTCACTTGACTGATAATTTTTTAGTTTCAGCTCTTAGAAAATGTAAGAATCCAAGCTTACAGTTATACTAATTTGACTCTTATGTCACGTATTTTAGACTTGCCATATATCGTGTGTATAAAACCTGACACTTTACTACTGTGTATACCTCACCACTCCTTGTCTTGATTGTTATAAACATTAAGAATGACCATATGTCTAGCATATGCATGTCGGTTTCCTGCACTGGATTCCAAGAAAAAAAGATAAATTACAGATTGTTTTGGTTGGAGAGTAGGCGAGACTTTCAATAAAATCGAGAGCGTGTGAAAGTCATTTACACGTCAACCTCCCGCTCAGCTGTTACATTTTACAAAGGTTTCGTAACTTTGTAAAGACAACCTAGCATAGGCACCGAACGCATCACATCAACTACCACATTAATTCAAAACAGGCAACAAGAAAGCTTTCTAAAGGCAAACACAATGAGGTGGAGTTTGACCGTCCATGACTTAGAAATAAGTCACTTACCACGCTACCCCTCTATTTATAACAAGCCCGTTACATGCGCTGGAAAATTCATGAAGGATGACTTGAAATTGGAACACAGTGGGAGCTGAATATATAAGCATGTCCTATCAAAAGTGATGGGTGTGGAATCAGTTATTGCAGCACGCAAATGGAGGGAGCTATAGCATGTGTTTTAATGCATCCCACCGCCTTTCTGGCACCTGGTCGCTTTATTGTAAGCTGCTACTATGCAGCCCAAAGGGGAAGTCGTATAGAATAGTCCACTTGTATACGAGCCATCCGTTTGCGAATTTTCGCTTAAATGAGACGCACAAATTAATCCCGCTCTTTAAATTTGCGAGACATCATCCGTTTATACGAGCTCCTTCCTCTCGCAAATCTATCGTTCATGCCTGTTGCCGGACCCTGTGTTTAAGTTTTGCCATTTGGCGGTGCTGATCCCGAAGTCCACAACTCACACACTCAAGAATTTACTTGTTAGCACTTAATAAATTTCTGCGTTGAATTCAAATTTATAATAAGGATGTCACATAGGGTACTTTTTATGTATTTTTATGCACATTTAAGGATATAACTATTGTTTATGCGTAGGTTGATGGATAAGAATATAATTTAAATGCAGGAAATGATAATTATTTTTATATTTGTTTTACTTAGGCACCGTTCTCTATTGCACTAAGGTGAAATTTGTACTTATGGGGAGAAGCTTTTACTTCTAGAACCAATTAAAATTTAAATAAACATGGGATTCGTGGGATTAGTTCTTTGTAGGAATCTTTGCCTTAAGAATAGTTATCGGGAAATGAAGTAAATTTGTAAACCGACAGGTTACTCTGCTGTATTTAGTACTTATTCCGTCAAAATTGAGACCGAAAGTTGCTGGCCAGTGGCTAGCCTATCTGCTTTGTGTTCAGGAGATTAAATTTCTATCCAGAAATCGGCTAGCTTAGCAGGCTTATCCAGATTTTCCTCAGTCCTTCCGTACGTTTTATTGGATAGTACCTGAAAGTAAGACACTGGTACTTCGTCCCGCATCCTGACCTAGCCCTTTAAAGAATATGACTATTTTTTGTACCACCGCGTTTAACATTCAGAAATTCTACGTTCTGCCCACAGACAGCAATTGCTTATTGGCTTTTGCGATGAAGGCGGACAGCGTTTACTGAGCCATACGTACTGAAACTTTAAATATAGATCATTTTAAGTTTTATCTTTAAAGGTTTTATATGATAATGAATGACGGGCAAAAGTGTGGAAAGAATTCGCAGTTTCTAGCATTATGGTCTAATTATAAAATGTTCTCTTAGGATTTAAAAAAATAAAAGTCTTGCAGTCAGAATTTAATTCTGGTGCAATCATTGCAATAGTCCGAGTCACTCTCGGAGCTTTGTTATTTTCCTTTTTTGCTAATCACTGTGTGAAATCAGGGCAAAGTAGCACGTGATCCGACATTGTGCACCTGAAAATTTTTAACCTCTTTTCTACCACCTCCTAGAAAGACTTCAGCTCCATCCCACAGCCTCAAGTACAGAACTTGCAAATGTGATTTTGCACTTCTTCGTCCTCCGTAATCGGTACATATTCGTTGTAAGGCACATTACTACTACCTAACAGGCTACTGCGTACCAAACTATATCTTCATTACTAGCGGGTGTAACGGTAACTTCATACCTGTATTTGGGAGGTGCCGCTTTCGAATTGTAGCTGAGTCACCGGCTGTTCTGACCAAGATTTTTCGTGGTTTGTCTCAGTTCTTACAGGCAAGTGCCAGGATAGTAACCCAAAAAGGGCACGACCGCACCCCCCAAATGCTTTTCAATTTGTCGTTCATCATTCTTCTCACCGCCGACGCTATACAGACTGAAACACTGACAGCTTCTTAAAATAAGCGGCAAAAAATCAACCACAAGAAGGAAATAAAACACCATCGAAGACTGTGCCTCAGCTTCCTTGTACTCTTGTATTCGTGCTACTTTCTAAGTGTAATTAGGTGGTTTCACTTTCGTAACCTGATGTTCTCATACATTCAGCCGCACTGCCATGCTTATACTGACGTCATTTCGACACATTTTCTTTCATTCTTGATTATTTTCAAATGTACTAATATGTGGCTATTCAGCGGCACAGCCCTAGATGTTTGTATTTCGTATTTTGTATGGTTTATTACAGTTAATTAAGTTACATACTAATTTGTGCGACAGTGACATGCCTTCCATGAATTTTCTATAGTACACGAGTAGATGTATGAATTTAAATGAACGGAAGGACGCCAGAAGCATGTTTCTCCTAATATTTCTAGGGTCATTGAGTAGGTAAATAAGAACTGGATGTTCGAGACATACACGTGTATGGCACACGTGGGGTAAAAGAGAAAGCATATAGTAGGCCTATAATGATTTCAAAAATCTCATGGTAACAGGCCACATGAAGGTTTTAATCGTACTGCAGACGTGACACGAAAGACGGCCCCCCCCCCCCCCGCTTAAGCACAGTGCCTTTGAAACTGACAGAGATATATTTTTATGCATTGCTTATCCTCTCCTGCCGCCTTAACTGCGGGATAAGAAACCTCGTTTTGTACTGTGTACCACGTTGCGAGGGCCCCACAGCCTCTTCGGACGCGATTGTGAGAGAAACATTTTTACCCCTACTGAAAATCGAATCTCGGGTCATCCAGCCCTTAGCCAGACACTTTACTGACTGAGCTGTTCCAGTTCACTGTGGATAGGAGGCAGTAACATTGTGGACCTTAGAGACATGAAGTGTAAAGTTGTTCGGCGGGTTTGTTTGTCTCTGGATAGAGTCCAATGAAGGCATTTTGTGCACACTCTGATGAACATTCTGAAAGAAGCGGAGAACGTATTGACCAGCTGAGTAAGCTAACAATTCGTGGAGCAGAAATGGCCGCGCGACCATCGGTTGATTGTCGCATACGTGTGCAGTCTTCAGGAGGTTAGTTTCAGACGATCAGACGCTATTGTTTTTTCGCATTTCTTTTCTTGTTCGACGTATGTGTAACAAACTTTTCTTAGAATTTATCCAGTTTGAATCATACGGTTAAAAAACTCGTATTTCTTTTAGGCTAACGGTTTTGAGTACGTGTATAAAGGCACAGGAATCCTGCCCTGTCAGCGGCTCAGTTGACACGAATTCCTGCAGATATTACTGTTGTAAAATAGACCACACACAGCTCAACCTAGTAGGAGCGATTCAATATATCTGTTGCAGGTTTCGCAGCGAATAAATTCAGTAACGCTCTGTCGAGCTGACAACCGCATAAGATTGTCGAACAAACGAGTTTCTGAGACCGACTCCGTCTTTATCATTTAAAACATGCAAGACAAAAATAGTATACATATGATATGACAACTGCATACCGTTTGTCTTACTTCTATATGTGTTTTATTTATTTGTGATTTATTTAACGCTGTTTTAAATTGCCAAGAATGTTCTGTGTCTGTTGATCACACATAAAGTGAATAATCATTTCGAAGGAATGTGGAAAGAAATGCTCAAGGCATAATTTAAGCTATTAGTTTGGCATTTTTCTGGAGGGATTTAGGATAGCCCGGATAGTGTAGTCGGTGTGTTACCTAGGCTATGGACTTACGATTCGGGGTTCGAATTCCAGCAGGGACAAAAGGTTTTTTTCTTCTCCAAAACCTTCCAGACCGACTCTGGGGGCTTCACACAGCCTCCTATTTAGTGCGTACCGGGTTTCTTTCACGGGAGTAAAAAGGCCGGGGAGTGAAGTTGTACACTCATCTCCATCCAGTGCCGAGGTAAACAACGGGTAGGGGTATAACGCCACTCCCCCCTGCAACCCCCATGACCTGAACAGGGAGATCACCGTGGACAGTCTCAGAGCAGGGATAGGAACTCTAAACCTCCCGAAGGACTGCTAGTAACCACTGAGTTCCAAATTTATATGCGGTTGTCGTGTCAGCTTTCTTTCCTACATGAGGAAAGACAAGCTGACCGCACAAGTGTATGTATATGTACGTATATTCACTGTAAACATATTTTCTGACCCCTTATGTTCAAGGTTTTGTTGTTTGAAGTGGAATACGAAAACATCGTAAATAAGTGCAGCTGGAAGTGTGAATGGTTACCATCATGTCATTCTGACGAACTGCTGTACTGAAGGAGGTAAAATTCTGTATGCCTCTGGGTAAATATTACAAATTTTAAACTTCACTTTCTGACTAATAACAATATGACAGCTACTCGGACTTTCAGTGTTTCTTTCAAAAATAAACGGGCGCCAGCTTAGTAATACGTCTCGTCCAAGGTCGTTAATAAAATCCCATGTCTTCGGAAATTAAAATCACATGTCCTTTTTGTGGGGTGGAGGACAGTTCCTTTATCACAGATGAACTTTCTATCACTGTTAGAACTCCCACTTTCGGTTGCGTTCTCGTCTATGTGGCTGCTTTTCTTGCATAATCCTTACCGGCGTTTCTTTCAATAAATCCCTTCAAATTCTAAACGAGTAATCTGTCTTAAAATAAGCCAAGGCACCCACCTCCATGCAGCATTCACTAACATCCTCCCATTCGGCGCTGAACATCTTCGTTTCTAAGAAGGCATCACTCAATTAAGTTATTCAGATTTCGGAACACTTTTACGGTCATATTTTCATCTCTGATTTCATTTTCTTATGTGGACGTTGTAAGTTGTAAATTTTGTTTTTAATTGGCGTAGACCCTGTACTTTGGACTCATCCTTGTTTAAATTCAGTGTGCGTTAAATTATGTAATCTTGATTCACAATCTTCATTCTTATACTTTGAGACACTTTGCATAGGGAAGGTGTCGTGTGATATAGAGTATGCCACTTTCTTTGCAATCTAAATGCTGCACAGGTTGAGAACATCCTCATCAGAATTTAATGGCGGTGTGTGACATTAAAACGAAAGAGAGTGACGACTTCAGTCTTTCATTTTCATGCCCAGTAAATAAAGGAGTATTTTTTTATTTGTGAGGCAGTTAATCCCCATTACCTTCTCAGTACGATCAATGAAATGTATAGTACTTTCTTTCACTCTAAGCGCAGTAGTTGTGTTTAGACTGAAAGTACTATATACCTTTGATTGGTTGATTGATTGCTTGAAAAGGAGTGCATTTTCAAGTTCTTTCAGTAAGTGTGAAGAATGAAGACCCCAATGACTGGTAGGAATAGTGCAGATAATGCAGGACTCTGGACCATCCTGTCTACAGCCCATACAACAGTCTTTCCTCCAAGTGTGAATGTGGATGGTTGTATTTGTACCGTACTGCACGGAAGACAATCTAGTATCAAATAATTACTGTATTTTTAAAAATATTTTACTTTACGAATTTTCAGGGGCCTACACACAGAGGGTCTATTTTTGATTTCACATTAATATGGCAGGGCTCGATAATGACATTACTGACGGCCCGGTGTTGAGAACCAAACATCCTCACGAACCAATGCTTCGAACAGCAGGCCAAATGCAATTTGTCGTAATAATACCTGACCCGATTTTCCTTATTTTCTCCAAAAACAATGGAATAAAATGCGTTCAAATATATCAGCACCGTTCGCTCACTTCGTGCTTTGTATTCGCAGCACTCTTGCCACTGTGCAGCTGAAGAGGCTTCATGGGGTAAATCGCGAGGCCAAGAACATATGTCTGCAAGTGTATTAATGTTCCGTCCTAACTTCTTAGGAAGTCAGCAAACGTCTTTACAGTTAGGTTGTGCAGGATTAAGAGCATAAAACACACACACATACATACGCGCGTACACACATTCATACACTTACATATATATATATATGGTACTGTAAGGCAAGGTTTTCCCACAACGAACAGTAAGCTAATAGGCAGAACTTTTTACAGGATCTCCTTCATTTTCCTAACAGATCAGGTTAGCCGCTTTTTACAGCGGTAAATTTCCAGGCACGGATTTACGACCTAACCCGTTTCGAATCTAAATTGATTTGCTGGCCATCCTGGCTGAGGATTTGTAGCTTGTCCTTAATCTCGAAGCCATAGCTACGATAAATATCGGCGAAGGTGTCACGGCCATCTGCTTCGAAAGGTGTAACTACTAAATAGTTCTAGATCATCTTTGAATCTCATGCAAAGACATAAAACGTATGCAGGTATAGTAAGTTTCTTAAATAACTTATAAAACAATCCGAACCTGATTTCCGCATTGTAATCATTTTGATTGTATTTTGTCCAATTTAATACTGCAAAGCACGCGCGGAATATCTCATGTTCCTCTCCAGTAAAATGCATTGTTTACAGGCCAACACGTTTGGCAGTCTATTTTCATTTACCTACTCGTCCGTAAACGTCAGGTTCTCTAATATTCATACCCTGACTCCAGTCATTAATTCAACAATTTTCTTTAGAAGTGAAAGTGACATCTACTGTTCCTCCTACGTCCTGTTGTAAATAATATATTGTGTTGAACTCGCAGCCAACAAATTTTACAATTAGCCCTCGAGTTTACGTATGAACAAAATTGACTGAAGTTACTACTTGTTCGTAGCAGTCCCATAAAACAACAAAACAAAATTATGCATTGCAGCGGTGGTGACTTTTTCTCAAGTTAAACCTCACTCGATGCAAGTGTTTAATTGTAGGGCTTTTATTTTTGAAGTTTAACCCGTTTGAGACCCTGAATCCCTGAATGCACAGCTGTACGAATATATTGTACACACACACACACACACACACCACACACACCACACCACACACACACGCACACACACACACACCACACCACACACTCACAAAAGCACACACCACACCACACACACACACAAACACACACACACACACACACTCAGGCGATCTAACCTCGCACTGTGATGGCTTCTACCTCGTATGTTAAATATTTTAGTTACTCAACAGGACACGTAATGCTGAGTTTGATCCGAACGGCAGTACGTATTGGACGCAGTTAATCTACTGTTTTAATAGCCTTGCCTTCTTTGCCTGCTACATGCAATTTTAATTTACCTTAATTTTGAAACACGATCGTCCATGTAGACGTCAGGTGCTCTATTGTTTGTACTCATAGAAGAACAAATCCGAGGGGCTTAGCCTATATTTCATGCAAGAATCTAGAACGCGCGTGCTAGGAGTGAAAGTGTTTGGTATCGGCCAACCCCATTAACCGTTTTCGTAGGCCACTGTACCTCCTGCTGCTGCAAGAATGAAAAACTTCTCTTCCCCCCCCCTACACACATCCAATGTATTTTTTGTTTTTTAAAACTGTGACAATCAACAAGGATTATTTCCCTAAAGAACCTCATACGACTGATCTTTGTAATGCGGGCGGAGTGTATTCACTCTGAAGCGGGAAATGAATTCTTACGTACGGTCTAGATGACGTTCAGTTTTACATTTCGTGCCATGGCTCAGGTGGTTAGCCACCGGCTTCTCTCCTCCGAGCCCCGGTTCGATCCCAGGCGAGTTCATGTGGGATTTGTGGTGGACAAAATGACACTGGGACAGATTTCTGTCCAAATACTTCGTTTTTCCCCTGCCAGTTTCAGTCCCCAATACTCCAGTCTCTTCTTTGTATCAATAGGCCTGTTACTCTTCCCAGCACAACCGGCCGGAGCTTGACAACCTTCAAATCAGGCAATGCTCTCCCCATATCGGGTGCACTGGATGTAACAGTACTCTCGCGTTGTTGTTTTTTCAGTATTCCAGGGAGCACTCATTTCGTCGGCGCTGACTTGAGCCCGGACCAGTACGTGTGTAGTTTGTGGTGGATATAGTGGCATTAGGAGAGACCTTTCTCCGATGGTTTCTGTTGTTCCTGTCAGTATCATTCCATGAATGCGCCACACTAATCCTCTCGACAGGACAAACGTTCGTGGCCTAGGAACCTTCCAACTGAAGTGTTGCTCTTTCGGAATCCCAGAGCTTCGCCGTGAAATACAAGGTCAGAAGTTCGGCTACGGCATAGGGGTGATGGAGCCAGCCAGAAAACGGCGTACTGCGCGTGTTTGTGCAGTAGGTGGAACGCCGGGAAAATAGCTTGTTAAGGGCGTTACTTCAAAAAATAAACCGTACAAGAGCCTCAAGATTCCTCAAACACAGAACAATGGGCGTAGACTAATTACGTTTCAAAAATCCCCTTGTACTTTTATCGTTTTTCTTCAGTCTTAAAAGGGTTAAACTCAGTTACCCTGATGCTTTGCACGGTCCTGCTAAAGAAACCAAAGTTGTTTCACTGCGGTGCACCGGGCATCCAACATCCAGTGGCGTGACGCAGTACTCCAGAAAATTGGAGAAATCGTTAGATGCAGATGTTATTAAATTCACGATGTTTCAAAACAATTCCAAACTGTTGATTCTTTACGTTGAAAACTCAACCTGTCACTCGAAAGAATATGCATTTCCTATGTAAATGCAATTTATTTGCTTGTAAGAAATATATCCTCCGTTAAGCCTTATAATAAAACTATTTGAGTTTGACATGACAAGAACAGAACCCTAGTACTTCAGAGCCTCCAAAATTTGCAGCGTCATTCCGTGTAGCAGTGGTTGCGTGTCTTACTGATCATATGCACGAACTCTCGTATCTGTAACACATCCTGTGTCATTCGCTTGTAAATGTGATTTCCTGCTCGTAAATTTGGAACGAACTCCAGGATTATTAAAAAACGCGGTATAATCCTCTTACCACTGTCGTCCACACCGCCTTCTATTAAATCCGTGAAACCAAGGCTTTAATGGCAAGCTTGCATTTCTTCAGCTGGATAAGGAACTCTGTCCCCTTCATGGAAATTTTCTGTTCCACAACAGCCGACCATTCAGCCCTATTCTTAACCACATGCCTCCACATTTAACTTATGTGTGGTCACTTTTGATATCATCCTCTTGTCTTCGCCTAGGCTTCTCAAATGGCCTTTTTCTCTCAGCCCTTCATTCCGTCTTCATAGTCTTCAACTCCACATCTATAACGCCTAAATGCGGGCACACAAATTTCTGAGGTGTGCGTAACACCAGATTGTTTTGAAATTATGCACAGTAAAAGATCTTGAAGTAGTAGACTCCTCTAAAATTGCTTTTCTCATAATATAACAGAAATTTGTGTTCAGTTTCGTGACCATTAATGAAACACTGCAACCACGAATGTAAAGGCCGACAACATAACAGATTATAAACATGCACATAAATTTTTCTTGAAACATTTTCTGTGCGTTAAAAATTACAATGGCGCTGACAAAACGAATTTTGAATTTTGTAGTTATAACGTGTAACGCGGTTCTGCTAATAAAAACATTGGCGCACAGACATTATTTATTACGCATATCGGAATTCTGTCTCAGAATGTCTGTCTGAATGAAGTTCTTGTTTTCCGTATTAACGTAAAATGTTAACTGTTTAGTGCCTGGCATACTGCTGAATAAGATGGAAAGTCGTGATTTACAAATCTGTTTGCAAGAAAACATCTGTACAATGTGTCTACTTATTTCACTCACTTACTAAGTAAGATAGAGAAAATAGGACCCATGAAACAAAAATTCACTCCCATACATAGGGCAAAGTAAAACTCTATTAAATAAACAAATAAATGAATAAAGCTAAAATTAAACTCGAGGTTTTGAGAACATCCTCTGCGTTTGTAGCAGGTGTTAACGTATTTTAAGTTTTCATTCATTAAACCAAAAAAATATGTTTTGAAATTTGGAGTGAAGTCATTCAGGTTTCATTTTATTGCATGTAACTTCTTAAGACTTTAATTGGAGGTAATCATTAAACATTTAGACTGTGACTTACAGGCAGAGAAAATTTGGGCGCGACACGGTGAAGGAACAGTTTAAACTACATTGTCACACAAACGCACACAAACCTGAAATAATTGCCAAATGTTTGCAGTCGCGTCTCTCATTCCGACCCACGCGATAACAATGCATCTCGGAGCGCTACTTCTCGTGCCTACTGAGCCAGTCATGTGGCCCTTCCATTGGTTGCAAACGGTCAAGTAGGAGTGTGCGATACCGCTCCTGTTTCGTAACAGCAAGCCTCAGGTTTCAAACCTTGGCCAGGGACAAGTTGCTGCCTACATTCGTTTCATAATTTCAACTCACGCTACAAAGTGACCCAAGCAGTAACCTTACTAGCTTGTACTCTGAAGGTTCCTATTTCGAGTCTCGGAACGACACCAAATAATCTGACTGAAATTTTTTGTGGTTATCACCACTACTGCCAGGCAAATGCCGGGATAGAATTGGGTCACTATACCTTCATTCCCATCATTTCCAGTTCATTATTTCTTACCAGGCAATCATTCAATGCTATATTAACTGGGTCAATGAAGGTACCTTTAAAAAAAACAGAGAACAACTGTGCACTGAAAAAAGCAAAATCCAAGATCATTATTTTATATAGCTTCCGAATTTTTAAATCCAGTGCAATCACCGGTCAGGCTGGTGTAGCACTAAATGTCTAAACACTGAGAGGCACGCGGTTCGAGCTGGGCAGGTTGTCATTAGGCAGTCGGGAGGAGGCTTAGGAGGGAAAGAATAATGAAAGAATAAGTAGGGGAACGGAAAGGGAATGTAAAAAATCGTAGGTGGAACAGAGGAAGGTGAAGGGAAGAGGATAGAGCAGGAAAGAGGAAGAAAAATAGCAACAAAGAAGAGGAGAATGGTCCAACGAACATTTGATTTGTGTCTTCTTATTATTCTTCCAAGAAAGTAAGTTCAAATTCTGTCCACCATGTGAAGGAGTCTACACTGCGTTTTCGTGTTCATGTCCTCATCAATCCAGCTGCCATTGACACCCACTCACTTTCTGTCACACATTTATCTACATGCAGACACGCATGTTCTTAACTCTCCACTTTTATGGAATTTTAATTAATCTTTGGGCACGAAATTTAGCGCCTGCTTAGTCTTTTAAACTAATGAAGTTGTGCAGTTCTATGCGATTGTGAATATGGTATATCACATTTGAAATAATTCACTCTTTGGACTTGGCCCCCGTTACGTGTTTAAGTAGAAATTTAGATGTTTCGCTTGCTCTTACAGTTGAAGATAGCTGCCGGTCCCGTCCCGGAAATGTTTTACACCCGAATGAATTTTTATTTCAAACGCGGGAGAATGGACAATTTCCAAAGCGTGAAGGATTTCAAAAATCTTTTCCAGACACTTGCCTAGTAGGTGTGAATCTGTATCGGGGATATGCATTATTAGACTTTGATTGGCAATAGAGACAGTTGATCTTATGGTGACATTTGTAATACCAACATATTCACCACGTATTTCACATAGCCTGCTGCTGCCGAAAACTACGCTTGTGAGCTACAAAGATATTGTTCATGTAACTGCCTTTTAAGGCGTAGTTTGCAGAAGGAAAGCGACGGCGACATCTCAACAGTAGAGCCATGAGCAGTGTGATAGGCTGACTGCTAGTGGTGTTATAAATAGTGCTGTAACAGTGCAGTCGCAGCTGCATAGTTTATGTGAAGTTGGTGGTGAATTTGAATTACGTGTTGGTAATGATGTGGAAATGGGCTGGCAGAGACGCAGTCGGTATAGCGACTCGCTACGGGCTGGATGGTCCGGAGATCGAATACCGGTAGCGGACGAGCTTTTCCGCACCGCAGGCGATGGGCTGTTGATGACGGGAGGGGCACTGCTAAGTAGTGGATGAGAACCATCAGAGTCGTGGTGAATATTCTTTAGTTACCTAATTACACCGTGACAACTGGAGACGTTCCGCGGGTTTAAATTGGAAGAAATTATCACGAATAGTGAATAGGTAAGGATATATAGCCTAATGAAGCTGTTCTGAAGCATTTGAAGGCTACTATCCGAGAATCTGCGTAGTTTTATGTCAGAAGACTGTAAGAATTATCAGTGGGCAGTCGGTGACCAGGCCACACTTCGAACTGGATATTGCTGGAACACAAACGTGTAGCTTTACACTAAGGCGTTCGCCCCCGCCAGTCGTCATGTCCTAATATCAGGCAAATGTGTGGAGTTGATTCCCGCAGTCGCAAGTGTTAGCTTCTGTCAATTGCTTTAAAGCTGTCTCTTTCCTTTTCCTTTAATATGTGAGACAAAAATACACAGATTCTGACAAACATCTTTCGTGCCTTTCACCTTATACAGGACCATAATATACCGGGATGAGGCAGTAATCTCATTACTTCATACCCAAAAGGAAACGTTCAAGTCTCATTCAAGGCACTGGATTTCTTCTGAACGAACTTTGCGTTGTCGCGTTTTTTTTACAAATTTCCTAACCATGGAACAAAAAATGAAGCATTTCGGAAAATTATCATCTGTTAAGCGGCCTTATGTAAACAGCAGCTCACTGGCTTTTGATTCTGCGTTGACTGACGGACTGTTACGGAGATCATGCGTCATATTGCTCTACAAATAACTTTCAGCTGTTAGTCTACCTCCCTTAAGAATTTTAAAGGGAAAACATGCAGAATAATCTAGTTTCGATTCCTGTCTTACTCAAGAATATACCTTTATGCCAATTACTGCCTATTGCCATATGCCAGCGTCGTTGAGAAGATAATACTCGCTAAGCTGTTAAATTTCTCGCCTGGTAAGGAACTATAAGTTTCATCAATATGTTTGCTAGATTTTGCCAGTCAGTCCTACCCTAGCCCAGTAGTGATGTATCTGCTCCACTCTTTTGTTCTGCACACCATTGAGGTCCATGTAAATGTCATACCCCGTCTATATACAGGCTTCCCAAATAGCCTCTTCCCTTCAAGACTTGCGACCAAACCTCTGCGCTCATTTCGTATTTTTCCCCTCTCATCTCCGTGATTTCTTTATCCTAGTATTATTTTGTGAGTATACAAATACGTTATCCAAAAGACAGTAATTTATCCACTGAATTATATTTAAATCTAAATTTAATTTAAAAGGCTTACATTTAACGGAAATTTAAAAGGAGCGTGTTTTCGGGGCAATCTTCATTTTAAATTTGATTTCGGAAGGGTGAAAATATACGCTTGTCTTCCTGCACAGATACCACAACATATATATATATATCAGCTGTACATCGACCACCAGTTAAGAAAGTGTTTGAAAGTGATAGAGAAAGAACTGTATCTATCGGCTGTGTTTACTCACGCGTAGTTTCGTTGGCTGCAGCAGCCACACGTCCGGTCCACACGGTCGCTGCACTGACAATGCAAGCGGCTTTCAACTCTACGCCAAGTCTTGCCTCGCGCTGCCCCACCAATACTGCTAATGGACTGCCAACAGCATTTCGTGAAAATAATTCTGTAGTAACACTTTGCGCGGTACGTATCGCTTTAGAACGTAGTGACATTTAAATTTTTTTCGCCTCTCTTGCCTTAATAAAACGTAATGGAGAAAGGGCAGTTTTTAGAATATAAGGATAAAAATATAGGAAGCCACTAAGTGAGGCAGGAGAAAAAATCATATGGTAGAGAAAGAGAAAGAAAGCAGAAAAGGAGAAAGGCAGAAACGGTGGGAAAAAGTTGGAGAGAAAAGTGTGAGGAAAGGAAATTTAACTGATAGGATAGTGTCGCGTTAAACAAATTTATATAGAGTAATTATTCTCTTAGAACTAACATAATTATGGATAATGACATATTACTTCAGATTCCTTTTCTCAGTTGTGTAGGACGTGACATAGTATAGTCTCAGGCAGCGACTTTTTTAACAAATTCAGCCAGCAGGATAGAAAGTGCCTAACTGTAAGGCGAGAATAAGGGAAAAAGCACGTTTGAAATTTTATGCAGTAGGAGTAATGGTAACTTTGCTGTGCGGAGTAAATCGTGGACAGGTAAAAGCAAGAGATACAAACATAGAGGAATTCAGTGCACAAGAACATAGACGAATCTATTGACCAACAGCCAACCGATAAAACGAAACACCAACTGACGGATAAGCCAACTGACTGACTAACAAGCCAGTCCACTAATCAATGAATCAAGCGACCGACAAATTGTTAATCAAGATAAATGATTAGAAATATAAATCAAATAATTCCGTGAAATCTCCCATTTTGCAGGCTTCTTAATCATACAAACATTCCAATTTGTCCAATTTGTATCTCACTGTTTAAACTTTCCTTTTATCACTTACTTAATAAGCACAATGTAATACGTGCATGTGTCCTAGCTGTGTCGTACCTTTTACCAAAAGAGGCATATAACGGGTCGGTCAACAGAATCAGGTCAGGAGGCTTAGAATAGCAACATTAATACAAACAATGGCGCTCTAGCGAATACCCCAGTAACGGTTTAATCACCAGCTATCAGTCTAGGCATTATTTTCATAAAACGCGTAAAAGTAATTCCTTATACGAAGGACATGTCTTAATGTGTAGTTCTCACTCAATATTGTTAGGCAACTAAATCAAGAAGAATTAGAGGTGTGGAATGTGTAGCACGCTTTCGGTGACGATATATGCGTACATAACTTTAGTCAGGAAACCTCAGGAGACTGGGATGATAATGGTTTAAGTCTTGCGGGATTTGGTGCCATGCTGATTATGCTTGCGAGAAGACTGCTCTCGCGGTCTTCAGGGTCAGTGCAGTCAAAGAAAATATTGCTTCGGAGACCTAAGCGTAGGTGAGAAAATAATGCTGAAATGGATCTTAAGAAAAAGACCGTAACAGTGTGGCTTCTTTTAGTTCAGGGCGTGAACCATTGGTGGGGTGCTGTGAATGTGGTAATGAATTCTTATGTTCCACACGAGGCGAGAAAAAAATTGCGTATACTGAATAACTATCAGCTTATGAATAAGACCCTGCTGTCTGCAGTTGGGAAAGAACTGTCTATCTGTCTGGTCATTTCATCTGCACGTTCCGTCTTCTAAGTTACTTGACATATTTCAATTTATTTTGTTTCTTGGAAGATACAGGTAAAGGCGTCAAGCAGATTTAATTTTTCATCTACATGTGTATAACCTTAAATAATTAATTTTGGTTTTTATCGGTGCACAATAAACCTTAGCTTACAAGAACTTCAGATCCAACGCCGCCAGTTTTCCCGTCCTTTAAGAAGTAGTATTTTCTGACGTAAAATAATATTTCAATATACGTATAGGTATTCAAGAAAAATGGGTATAGGCATCTTACATTTAAGGGAATAACATGTTCCCTACACCGCCCACTCATAACCAGTAATTACCTAGGGCCATAGACTGTCCTCACTGTAATAAACTTATTTATCTTAGGTTAGGGTTACCATATATATCCATCACAGGAAATCAGGACGTTCCTTCTTATTGACCAAAAAAACAGGACATCAGCAGCAAAGGGGGTTTACAAATTTTTGTCGAAAAGGAGGACGTATGGCATCATTTGAATAGTATATGACATACACACCGAAATATAAAAAAGTATATAAATTCCGGTCCCCGATCTATTACTACAACTACTACAAATACCGCAATACTTATAATCTTACAGAATAATTTTAATAACAAGCAAAATATGACGTAAAATCAATAAGATTTTCAGGTATGTAAAGATAAAGCACGCAAAGAGAGGACTTTTTAAAACAGGCAACTACTAGTGGGTGGATATCTCTGTAAAAAGAGAAACGAGATAAGAATAAACTCACTTCAACATGCAAAGATAAGTTTTAAAGAGTCCTTTTTTACCTTTATCTCATGACATTCTTATGGAAGTACCGACTCTTGTCGTGCCCATGCATATTTCTCTGTAGACCTCATTTGCATCAGAAGTTGCTGATTGTTCTTGAGGTAGCCATGGAATTCTTTGCATGAAAGATGCTTGTAATTATACTGCACAAGCAGTATGCCTTTGACAGATTCAATATTAAGGTTGCCTCTCTCTTTTGTCCACTGCACTCACATGAGTGAGGAAATTCGTTCTATATTTGCATTGTGTGAAGGGATTGCAAAGAAGAACTGGGCAATTTTAAGAAGTTCTGAGTGGCAATCTACATTTTTGGAATTTTGAAAGTACTTCACCCACTTTTGGTGTGCTAATGGGTTACAAAATTCTTCGTTACCTTTGTAACCTTCCAGAAATTTCTGCAGATCGATAAACTGGTCAAAACGCCTGCCATCATCAGTGGAAACACCCATATTTTTCGGAAACCTTACAGAAAGCTGTACACTATTCCATTGTGGTATATCCTTCAGTGCCGTCCACATGAAGCAAGAAAATTCTTCCATTGGCTGCGTCCATTTCTTGAGATATTTTACACAACTTTCATACAAACAGTTCACTTCAGCACAAAATTTGTCACAATCAGCATGAAGACCTTCTCTGCGCTTTTCTTCAATGAGGCTTTTAACTTTGAGGGACATAAAGTATTGGGCTTGACATTCAACAAGAATGTCACGGATGGAAATGAACACTTCAGCAACAGAGTTGTTTTCCTTTTCAATTTCCTGAATGTGTGATTGGAAGATACTCATAATGGACTGCATATGCCACAAATAGATTTCACTCATTTCATTTTCAAAAAAAGTTTTGATCAACTTTGGTGATTTGGCCTGAGACAGAAAAAATGACTTGAAAGCTGGAAACATATGAATAATTCTGCTAATGCTCGGACATAATGAAAGCTATCGTGTCTCACTGTGGGAAGAGTGTTTCTTTTATTCAATTTCCACAAAATCACAGTTGTTCAGTTGGAACAGTGTAGATATGGAAATATTGATAGATTTTAAAAATGATGCACTCGATGTCAACATCTAGATTCTCTGCTGCATTATGAACACAGTTGTTCAATATATGTGCTGGACAGCCCACAGCAATTAGTGCTTCGGCATCCCGCCGCAGTCCCCAAAATATCGTGTGCAGTTATCACCGGCGAATGCAAAACACTTCCTAAGTAAACCGTGATTTTCTGGAGTTCCTTTGATATACTGAGCAACAGTCTCTGCCGCTTCATTCGATTGTTGCTGCACTTCAATTAACTTTGATTGTGAACCACCATTTTTCCAATCAAAATACTGAATTACAACAGGAAACACCTTCACAGCATTGTGATTGCGTGCATCTGTTGCAACTCCGCAGTAAGAAGCTGTGTTATTTGTGAACACTTGCTTTATGTTTCCAACACCATAAGGTGCAATTACTGAGTTAATGATTGCTTCCGTCTTTTTCGCGCACTTGAAAATTTTCTGGCTATTTCAGAGTGAGGAAATTTTGTCTTCAATAGAATAGACGTGCAGTCCGCTGTTTTGTAACTGCCATGATGCTTTACGGTATGAAATGAAAAAGCACCTTCAGCCGCTAATACAGCGTCATCTGATCTGCTTCCTGATTTCATAAAAGAAATTGTTACTTTTGCTGAACTCCTTTCACCTTTTAGAGCTTTCTTGTGCTTCTCGCATTCCACGTGGGCTCGAAGATCAGTAGCACCCCTGTGCGCCGCAGACACGTAAGTTCCTGGTTTACACACTAAACATTCGGCTTCCCTCTAGTCCCGACCATTTCGGCGACACGACTACTTGCTTTTGAGTTCGTCTGTGAACTCACATTTTCTTTTCCCCATTGCTACAACGCGGTAAAAACGACACGTGCTCCAATACACTGAACCAACTCACAATGAACAACCGGAACCGGGCTGTGCGAGCATGCGTTCGGATCCACCAGGTGTGATCGAGAAAATAAGTTCCGAATTTGAAACGTTGCCTACGAGATATATAGGCAACAGTTGAGAAAAAGGTCAAGGTACTGACGCGCTCTCTTGGGAAAAGAGACGAACTATAATGTACATAACGACTTCCGAAAGTATGAGTGTGACTATCAACAAAGGCCAAAGTCCGAACATTTTTGAAAAATTAAAGAATCCAGCCGGACCCAATTCTGAACCCTGAAAAACAGGACGTGTCCGGGAAAACCCGGACATATGGTAACCCTATCTTAGGTAGCAGCTTGCGACACTAAAGCTTCATCGTCAAGCCTTAATATATGTACTTTTTTTGCAAATATTTTGTCTGCAATGCAACATACCGTACGAAGGATGTTCAATAAATAAAATTCTGTAGGTCATAAAAGCGAAGGGAGAAATTATTACCATTTTAAACAAATCTCATTTATTTAATTAAAGCATTCTGGTGTTTGGCAATATAGTTCCTGAACACATCTGTGTTTTTACCCCATCTTTGTACGAGCTTAAATATTCCGTCGCGACAGAAATCGGTGTCTTAAACTCGCAGCTATTCGCCAATAACGATTTCCACTTCCTCATTATTGTGGAATCGGCGACGTTCCGAGTCCTGCTTCAGCAGACCAGTAAATTAGGGTCTAAAGGACAAAGTGAGGAATGTGGGGTGGATGATGCCGCATTGCCCACTGAAACAACTGCTCTGATTCCTGACCGTCGTGCGCTGTGCTCTGTCGTGCTGCTAGGTCACACCTCGCGACAGATATCCAGGCCTCTTCCTGCGAATAGAGTCACGCAGCAGTCGCAGCGTTTCGCCGTACGCGTTCGCATTGACTCTTGTAGCCCGAGGCATGAATTCAACGTGGATGACTCCTTATGCATCCCAGAATACAGATGCCACAACTTTTCCAGTAGACTTACATGCTTCGAATTTTTTTGGCTCTCGGAGAGGCTGGGTGTTCCCACTGCATTCCATCTTGTGTTGTTTGGGGAGTAAAATGTCTCATCGCCTGTCACTGAGGATCCCAGGCACATTTTTCTCCTTGAAACCGCTAAGTGTGTGGAAGAGTAATTCCGAAATTTCTATTTTTTGCTCGTCAGTGAGCTATCTTGGTAACCAACGCACACACACTTTGCGGCGTCGCAGTTCTTCGTGAACAGTTTTGCTTCGTATTCTGACGGACAACTAAAATGCAGCTGATAAATCTCGAATTTTGACCCGTCGATTTCCCAAAATCGAATCCGTCCGTCTTGCTGCGGTCACGTTCTTTCTTGATATCGTGGGCCCACGGGTGCGCACATTGCTACTTTCGAACACTGCACGGTTCTCTGAAATGCTGCATTCCCCTTACGCTGCCACAACACACCCCTACTGATTGCAGGTTTTTGAGAAGGGAAACATATTTCGCCCATAAAGATGAAATCATACCACGAACTTTTTCGCGGGGCCAAGTTTCCTGTGTCTTTGCCATTGGACATAACTTACCCACGAATAAGCACTTGAGAGACTTTACGCTATCTGTTGCATGTTATCCACACTAAAAATATCACTTCATACTGAAAAATAAAATTCTTGATTAACAAAAAGTGACAGAGTATAAAGTTTACTTACTAAACACGACTCACATAGTATTATAACATTGTATGTCAGTATCATCAATGTTTTCAAATTCGGATACCATTTCCTTGATGTTACACCCCAGTATTCTTGTTTAGTGCTTCTTATAGAATTCCATCAACGTTCAAATTTTAACAATCTCACGGTGATACGCAATATTTTCTTGCGACCTATACTTTAGTGATGGCATTTTAGGGTAGAAGCATGTAGCCTACAGCTAATATAAGACTATTATATAGAGTAATAATATATGTATAACATTAGTTGTGATCAGATGGTACAGGAATCATATAGAGTTCCAAAGACCCACCAAGACGCCAATGAAACATAATTATACACGCATACTCTACGTAGTTGAATGTAGAAAGGTAAAAATATGTTGTCCCTCTGTAACCAGTTAAGACGTACACGGAAGTGAAGATATAGCCCCACTCATTTTTAACCTCGGCGCTAGGTAATATTAAGTGTTCACCCTCACGCCACGGCCGCATTTTCCCCAGGGAGACATTCCCCTCTTCCCAATGAGCCAGTGTGGACCTGTTGGAGAGAGAAAAATTTCTTGCTTCCGCTAATTGAATATAGCCTACATAACAATCTTTGGTAACATCCCCAGAAATGGAAGAGTAGCTGTCCTGTTCTCTGCACGTAGTAATTGAGACGGGAGTTACTTAACAAAGAAACGAAACTATCAAAGCGAACAACCTTACTGTAGAGTGTCGTCCTTGAGAGGGAATGAGAGTTTACATCAGGATAGCAACGATAATGGTGTTAGAGTAGTAAACTTTGCCACATCAAAGAATCTAGTTGTTAAGAGCACTATGTTTCCGCACCGAAATATTCATAAATACACCTGGACCTCTCCTGATGGGAAGACTCACAATCAGATCGATCACATATTGATAGATAGGAGACGGCATTCCAGTATACTCGATGTGCGATCTTTCAGGGGAGCTGACTGTGATACTGATCACTATCTGGTGGTTGCGAAAGTTAGGGAAAGACTGGCAGTAAGTAAACAAGCAGCACAGAAGTTTGATGTAGAGAGATTTAATCTCAAGAAGCTAAGTGAACTAGAGGCTAGGAAACAGTATCAGCTTAAGATCTCAAACAGGTTTGCAGCTCTGGAAAACTTAAATGTTAGTGAGGACATGAATAGGGCTTGGGAAAACGTTAAAGAGAATATCAAAATCTCGGCTCAAGAGAGTCTAGGTCTACACGAACGGAGGCAGCATAAACCATGGTTTGATGCAGAATGTGCAGAATTTTTAGATAAAAGGAAGCAGGCTAAAATTCAGTGGTTACAGAATCCAAACCAAAGCAATGGAGATAATCTGCACAACGTCAGGCGTGAAGCTAGTAGACATTTCAGGCACAAAAAGAAGGAATATCTGAAAGCTAAAATTAATGAAATTGAAACAAACAGTAAGAAGAAGAATATAAGAGACTTGTATAGGGGTATCAATGAGTTTAAGAGGGGGTACCAGCCTAGAAGTAATGTAGTAAAGGATGAGAAGGGTGACCTGGTTGCAGACTCCCACAGTATTTTGGCTAGGTGGAGGAATCATTTCTCCCAGCTGTTGAATATACACGGGGTTAATGATGTTAGGCAGATTGAAGTACACACAGCAGAGCCACTAGTGCCTGAGCCCAGTGCCTTTGAGGTTGAGATGGCTATTGGAAAACTAAAAAGCCACAAATCACCAGGTATTGATCAGATTCCAGCAGAATTGATTAAAGGAGGTGGTAGGATTATTCGGTCTGAAATCCATAAACTTATTATTTCTATTTGGAATAAGGAGGAATTGCCTGAGGAATGGAAGGAGTCGGTCATTGTGCCTATTTATAAAAAGGGTGATAAGACAGATTGCAATAACTATCGAGGCATATCACTTTTGCCGACTACGTACAAAATTCTATCCAACATCCTTTTGTCAAGGTTAACTCCATATGCAGAGGAAATTATTGGGGATCATCAGTGTGGATTTCGACGTAACAGGTCAACCACTGATCATATATTCAGCATTCGTCAAATACTTGAGAAAAAATGGGAATACAATGAGGCAGTTCATCAGCTATTTATAGACTTCAAGAAAGCCTATGATTCAGATAGGAGGGAGGTCTTGTATAATATTCTCATTGAGTTTGGTATCCCCATGAAACTAGTAAGGTTAATAAAAATGTGCCTAAGTGAAACATATAGCAGAGTTCGGGTAGGCAAACATCTGTCTGACACGTTCCCTATTAAGAATGGCTTGAAACAAGGGGATGCTCTGTCGCCATTGCTTTTCAACTTTGCTTTAGAATATGCCATTAGGAGGGTTCAGGCAAACCAGGAGGGCTTGAAATTGAATGGTACACATCAGCTTCTGGTTTATGCTGATGATGTTAATATATTGGGCGGAAGCGTACATAGCATAAAGAAAAATGCAGAAGATTTAATTATTGCTAGTAAGGAGACTGGTCTAGAAGTAAATGCTGAGAAAACTAAGTACATGGTCATGTCTCGAAATCAGAATGCACGACACAATCACAACATAAATATAGATAATAAATCCTTTGAAAGGGTGGAAGAATTAAAATATTTGGGAGCAACCCTAACGAATCGAAACTCCATTCATGAAGAAATTAAGAGCAGATTGAAGTCGGGGAATGCTTGCTATCATTCGGTGCAGAATCTTTTGTCTTCGAGGTTGCTATCCAAAAACACAAAGATTAGGGTATACAGAACTATAATTTTACCTGTTGTTCTGTATGGATGCGAAACTTGGTCTCTCACACTGAGGGAGGAACAAAGACTGAGGGTGTTCGAGAATAGGGTGCTGAGGAGGATATTTGGGCCTAAGAGGGACGAGGCGACAGGGGAGTGGAGAAGACTACATAACGAGGAACTTAATGACCTGTACTCATCACCAAATATTATTCGGGTAATCAAATCGAGAAGACTGAGATGGGCGGGGCATGTGGCACGTATGGGGGAGGAGAGAGGTGCATACCGGATTTTGGTGGGGAGACCCGAGGGAAGGCGACCACTTGGGAGACCCAGGCGTAGATGGGAGGATAATATTAAGATGGACATTCGGGAAGTGGGATGGGAGGACATGAACTGGATTGATCTGGCTCAGGATAGGGACAGGTGGCGGGCTCTTGTGAACGCGGTAATGAACCTTCGGGTTCCATAAAATGCGGGGAATTTCTTGACTAGCTGATAAACTGTTTGCTTCTCAAGAAGGCCTCTGCTCCATGGAGTTAGTTAGTTAGTCGTCCTTGAGAAAGGTATAAACATTGAAGTGGAATTTTCTGTTATTCTGAAATCCAAATACCTGAATGTCGAAACCAGTTTTAAGCTACTTAAAACTAGGCTACACCATGCTCTAATTTCTAAGGCCCATTTTATGTTATTCTTCCATCTGCTTTCTACCCCCTAAGTCATTTGTAAGAACAAACAATCTATAGCAGAAATATAAACATCTGGGTTTTGCCAGCAGTCATCAATCATTCGGCAGAGCTGGGAGGTAAATGAAGAAGCGGAAAGGTAAGAAGGCTGTGTAATTAAAGGCTCTTTCTAAATTCATGATTAATGACCGCGATAACTTGGTATAGTTACTGTCACCAGGCGTGAAGTGATGTCAGATTACCAGGTGCCGTTCATCACACTTGAAGCAATAATCGTAAGCATTCAGTTCTGATTAATATCACTTTTCGCTTTTAGCACCGTGATAGACAGTTCGCTTTCATACTTATTTATTTTCCCCTTTGTTTAATGACGCTTTCTCAGCTGGCTTCATTGTAGGCGGTTGCGCCTAAAGGGACAATAAATTTAAGTGATGAATTGGAAAGGATATGAAAGGAAGCGGCTGTGGTCTGTTTCAATGTACTACCCAAGCATTTGCCTAGAGGCGCTGAGGGAAGTTTCGATCAGCATAATTAGCCTGCGGGTCGAGAATTCAATCAGGGATTGCCTAGATACGAAGATGGAGGGCTGACCTCTTGCCCTCTGTGCTCGGTCCTTTCCATAACAACAAATTAACTAACATGTTTGGTGCACACGTGATAATAACGGACGACGAAGAATTAGGTACAAAAAAGTAGGCAAACTTTTGCTGCTGTGTTGACCGGAGTTTCTAAAGGTCGCTTTACAGAGACTGTACTCACGTTCAAGGGGAACGCTACTTTTATTTACACGCAACCACCAGCGTAAAATGAAAATGAGAAGCTACAGAAACCGTTCAAAGTGTTTTTCGTCATGTTCAGTGTACACTTTACAGCTCCTAAGTAATGAATTGCAAATTTCTGCACAGATATTTGCCTGCGTTTAATTTTTGCAACTCTAAACGGGGTTGCTTTCATTTGCATATCATGAATAGGCCTCATGCTATACACTTTATAACTGACTGTACCTCACTCGGAATATCGACAGCTACAACATCAGAAGACTTCGGGACCGTTCGTCTAATCAAGGGTGGCAATCTGCATCGGAACTTTCTCAATGACAAAAGCACGAAGTTTGCACCCGAAATGGGGTGAAGCTTCAACTTGCTTGGAAACCACATTTCATACATCATGGTGCTGTTTACTTTCCGGCATCAGTGTGCTTTGCCGAAGTCCCATATAGCTGTTTACCTTTATACTGTTCTTGAAGAAGAAAAAAAAGGGACTCAGTCACATTTCTGCCCTAATTCCTGACCTATATGTCACTCCTGGAACCTTAAGCTTTTCTTCTTTCACTGCCTTCATTTATTGTCACTCCAATAAACGGAGTTGTGTCGATTCACTTTTCCATTTGCCTTAAATGTTGCTTCGTCTCTCCAAGGACCTTTCTTTTGTAAATCCATTGAGTAATCAGGAACCATTCACAGAATTCCGGTCCGCTATCTGGGTAACCATCAATCAGAGCACGCAGGAAGCCAGGTCAGTATGGCTTGGTTCCCAGAGAATGTAGCGTTAAGTGTACGCTACTTCGAGACGTTTCCAGTTCTCTTGAAGATTTCTTCTTAATGACTTGTTAGAACTATGGACAACAGCTTGCGCTACACTTTGTAAGTTTTCTTCTGACCTAGCCGATCTTGGCTTGCCACTTCTTGGTAGTCTGCAACACTTCGAACCTTGCATTGAGGTTATAGACTGCTTGCGTGCTTGGTGGCTGGACACCTGCAAACTTATCAGAAAATCATGCAACTGCCCCTCGAGTCTTCTTATCTTTCCCACCAAACTTGAAACAGAATAGTTCCTGCTGGTTGTTAATTTTTAACCATGTTTGAGTAATTTGAAGCTGCAAATTGATTACGCACCCGCGACAAAATAGCTGCGAGAAACAACAGCTAGTGTATCCACCATCACCACCACCACCAGCATCCTTCTCCTCCTGATCAACAACTTTTATCTCGATATGGTAGGGCGGCATTAAACCAAGGACCAAGTACATGCTGATATTTTTACAGTGCTTCTGCTCTCTCTGAAGTGAACTGTCGCGCTTCCAGCATATTTCGCTTTAGTTCTGTTAGTTCCATTTATATGAAAATAAGCGTGGGTTTATACGTGGACCATTTCGTAGTAATTTCCTTAGAAGCTTTCTGCTCATGCACTTAAATCCTCCTTGAAGTACAGTGGCAGTGCAGAAAATTTGAGAGAGTTTTTGGGCTTTTTCTGTGTCCCTTCCACCCCAATTGCATTTAGACGTTTAGTGTGGCTTATTTGTAAAAATACATATAACGGACACTAAAAGTTTTAATGCTTGTCCTTTTACATTGCTAAATTCCCAATATATTTTCCGATAAAATTTGATAGTGCGATTCCTGCACAATGTTGTCGGAGAAGTTAGTAGAGGTATTTGTAACATAATTAGATTTTATTTAAAACAGTAGTCTACATTGTGGCCATTAGCAATATACAAAGAGAAATGATTTGGTGTTGTATGAAGCCTGCAGTGTCGGTAATTTTTAAACAGTATATTTTAATCTGCATTCTTTTATTTGTATTTGGCTAAAGTAAATCATAATTACGAAAGCACTTAGAAAACTTTCGTGAAAAAGTGTGGAATTCAGTGTAGCCCAGATGCAATTGGCCTTGTCTCCTTTATCGCCAGTTATTACGGAACACCGTAACAGGCTCTGACAAATCGATCACAAAGTGGCGAGCCTGTGTTTGATATCTGGAAGTGGCTCTGAATTTTTTTTCTGCTGGCTCAGTTACCTCTGCGATTAGCTAAATGCGCCTGTGGTTAAGGCAACCGGAGCTAGGAGACATCTCGACGCCTCCATTTGAAACAACTGCGATTGTTATAGGTAATTAAACTGAAACAGTGCTGGAAATGGGGACAGACGCTTTAACATTCCGTTTTTCTAGTTCCAGAAGTTTCTTTGTTTCCAGTGCCTAAGCTTTTCACAAAACAAGATGTGCAGATTGGAGTGACGGCGAAATTGTGTAAATAATAAGTACGTTATATGGTAGATAATATAAATATGTATACGGTGGCTTTATTGTGTATACGTGTTAACTGTATTGTGCATGAAACTGAGTTCAGTGCTCCGTTTGCCATAATCGCTTACCAGTGCCAATTGTAAAAAAAATTTCATCGAGCAAGATGATGCAGTCGGTGGCTATATCATTGTGCTAAACCACTACGTTGTGATATGTGACTGAACCCTTTGCTCAGTCATTTGGCTTACTGATTTAAATTTCGAATAGGGTAAATTCCTGCACTGAGCAGAGTTCTTGAGAAGCTAACGGTTCCTTATATAGTCAATACGTGCTTTGCGTTTTACGGAACCCGTGTTTACAAAAGCCACCCACTTGCTTCTGTCCTGAGGCAGGTTATTCCGGCCCACGTCCCAACCCTATTTTCAAGTTCAATTTTAATATTATCCTCACATTTGCTCCATGTCTTTCAGGTAGTCCCTTTCCTTCAGGTTTTCCGACCCAAACACGGCACGCATCATTCTTCGCTTCCATGCGTGCTACATGCCCCTCCCATTTCATCCTTCTTGATTTGATCATTCGAATAATATTTGCTGAGTGATACAAATCATAAATCGCTTCTTTATGCAACAACATCTAGTTTGCTTTTACTTCATTCTTCGCAGACCCAAGTGTTTCCAAGTGCGTACGAATAACTTAATTTTCATATTTTTACGTAGCACACAGAAAGTTAAATATTCTAAAAAAACTGGTAACACACATTCGCAAAATTACTATGCTTTGCATGTGTGCAGTTTAATTTTTTATTGTCCTTACCACGTATCCAAACTTTGTCACGTTTTCAAATAATTTATTTCTCTTAGTTTGAAGTAGACTAATTGTAGATCAATTGTGAGTCTATCATTTTTATCTACTTACAACAAATTAATGCACTGAATCAGGAAAAATTTGAAGGGGTAAAATGAAAGCTACTTAAGTGTAAGGTTTGATAGTGGTACTGTCTGGACGCCTGATGCTGTAAGGTGTTCAGGGGTCAAGGCTAGAATCCTACATGCACATATATATCTGGGTAAATCTGAAGAGTTAGCCTCAATTGTACAACTGTGCTGAAAAAGCCGCAAGTGCCACAGGCGACACAGTGTAGCTTGTGGTGGGATAGTATAAGGACAGAGTGCATAACCGAACTCTTCAATTAGCATTATAAACAGTGTTCAGACGTATAAAGCAAAAATCAGAACCTTAGCAGCGATGTCTGTGAGCTTAGAGAGATAATGTACAGGTGTGCGCGGCCATTGCCCATAAGAATAAACAAACGAAGGCGCAAACAAAGCAACAAATCACACAACATGAGCCACCTTTTTAAAGTTTCAACTTTTTCAAGGTGATCGAGCCAGGGCCCTGGAGCTCTCGTGCTGAATATTATCCTCATAGGAGCTTGTTGTTGAGTTATTTACCTTTATATAGTATGGAGCATCAGTCTCCTCTGCATACCACAACTCCAGGTCCATTCAGGGGCGTCCGTCTTTGGGAATAACTTACCAGCTTATTGAAACCTCTTTAAATGTCTCCATATTTGACTATTTAAAAAATAATTTACGTTTTTCCATGAAGCTCATATAGGATAGGTGTTTTACACAGCCCGCCTTTGAAATTTTGTGTAACCAATCGACTTTAATAAAATTCATTTATTGCAGGTTAAGTATATGTTCTCGCAACAAATGGCCAATCAGGGAATTCAACCGACTTACATACTGATAACTAACTAACTTCCTCGGTCAGGTGCTGTCTTCGGCAGCTTTAGGCTCCTAGTCAGTCAAAAAGTACTCCGCATTTTATGGATCACTAAGGTTCCTGTAGCGCTCAAAAGGGTCCCCCCGTCCCGTCCCTATTCTGAGCCAGCTAACTCCATTCCTCTGCCCCCGTCCTGTTTCGTTAAGATCATTGTTCTGACAAAACATATTAAAAATCACGTACAGATTACGAATTACATTTCTGACGGAATTGGTTCAAGCTTTTCAGCGGCGGGCTGCTACAATCGATCATATAAACAGTGTTAGATATTGTCCACTGCCTGAAGTCACCATGATTTGTGAGCAGTGCCTACTTCCATCTCCGGGTGAAGGTAAGTATCCAAAACAATGTTCGTATGGTAAATCAGCCATTTTAGTTACTGATAGTCGCTTGTTACACGTCACATTACACTGAGTCAGAAATTGCTTTTCTTCTCATTTTCATACTCATTGGCTGACTTAGGCTTATTTATTTTCACACCGAGACGGCAGTTATCGAAGTCTGTCGAGTTAAATGGCGAAGAGTGTACTTGAAAGTCTAGAGGCAGTGTGAATGAAATTAGTGAAGGGATTCATTGAGGATATTGGCAGTGACCAGGGCTTGTGATACAACGTTGGAAAGCTATACACAGTGTGCAAAGCCACAGATTATTCGTCCTTTCGCTTTTCATTCCGCTGTAGTTTTGACTTTTATTTCTTTAGAACACAAATTTACTCGTTCAAATATAAGTCGAATTTTTTGTGTGAAAGCGAGATCTAACTGAATTAGTTTAAAAAACAAAGAGAAAAGGCGAACAAAATTAGTGAGAAAAAAATTTTAACATTTTAACGGGACTCAACACTGGTGTAAAGCTGTCCGCAAAATATAGAGATGTAAATTACTTTTCTTGTACTTCATTAAACCCTCACCGCAATAAAAGTGGTTCCAATGAACTTGGTGGAAGTAGTGAGTCTGTATTTGTACATACCGTTTGTGTGACCAGCAGTGGTGAGGATGTGCAGTAAATAATTCTTGAGCAGCGCATCATGATAGGAATGCATTTGACCGATACGTTTGGAAATCGCGTCAGGTCACCAGACTACGCCTTAAACTAGACCCCAAATATCATGCTTATTATAATCCTAACTGTTTAGTAGCTTTGCTGATGGTGGATCTTAGCAGATGGACAGAAGGACGGCATCTTTCCTGCATACTGGCACTCCACACACGTGTTCAGAAAACGCATAATATAAAGACTGCGGGGCATGTCAGGCTGCATCTTCCCTCCTGTTTCTTTTGACAACAAACTTAAAACATATTTCTTATTGGTCATATGCTGTGTGTGGCCTAATTTTGAGGAACTGGGCGTGAGGACAGCCCTGAAATCTGTACTTTAGAATCTCAGAGGTGGAAACCCTTCCATGGTCCCACCAAAACTGCAACTGACGTGGGGGGATGAATTTGTCTAATATCTGAGTAGCGAAAAGGAATATGCAAATTGTGTAGTAATTTTTGGTGTGTTTTTACAATTACTGACCTCTGTGCAGAAAGTTCCCAGGAGTAACGAACCGTGTGTATGATCCAATGGTGAGGCCTGCAGAGCTAATTGCACTCGCAGTATTCTTTTGTGATTCGCAATGCATTGTGGCTGACTACGCAAGAGTTTTCAGCACCAGTGGATAGCCATGTTTATTCTGTAGTATTAGATAATTCGGAGATGAAATTTAATGGAGTCAATTTGTCTTTCTTAGTACCGCGCCAGAAATGTTTAAAAGGAGATGGAAGTAAAGCTGCATGCCTTCATAGCTATCCTGTTTTGTAAAAAGAGGCAACCTAGAAAACATCATTTTTACAGGGGACACAAAATAAATATTTTGAGAAACTTTCCTCTTTATCGCAAATGAATTATTTAAGCTGTCCAAAGGATATTGTCACCATCATATTGACAGTCCAAGTAGTTCATTTGCAACAGAGAGAAAAGTTTCTTGAAAATCAGTTTTTTGCGTCTCCTGTAAAAGTGATGTTTTCTGGCTTGTCACCTTTTTAGGGACAATAGGACAATATTTCGGCTAAGAGGTATCTTTGTCCTTTTGGTTTTTATTTTACATTGTTTGCATGAAATGTGCAAACAATGTAAATTGTAAAATTGTTAGGTTTAAAAGAACTGCAGTTGGTCTTGCTGTATTTTAACTGCATTGTTGATGGTGGAACTTTTTAACACAATGTTAACACGAAGGAAAATAACAGTTGCATTAAAAACAAGAACAGCGCAGACATTCTGCTGTTTATGTCTTCTCTGTCTTACTTCTGTCAGTTTTTATCGGTTATTTAATCAGTTAGGTGTATTCAGTCATATTATTGTTTCGATTCAAATTCAAGTTCAAATTTCAAAACACAGTGTTTGCATGCGATTGCGGAATATTAAGGTCAAATATCAGTATCAAAGGGAGAAAAGAAATGGCGATAATAATGTAATTATACATAATTCTTTATGTGGTTTTTATGTGGCTGAAATTGTGAATGAATGGAAGCGCCTACAGGGGTATACTGCATTCAGTTGAAAGTTACTCTCGTCCTGACGAGGGCAAAGTACGCCTGCTGCGATCATGGTGACTGCAGATGTGAAGTTACTCTGTTCATAATTACAGTGTTCCATCCTGTTGTCCAAAACTGATTCTTCATATTGGATCCAGAACCAATGTCTTTACAATTTTTGTTCAAACTGATAAATTATGTGAAATCTGAATTAGAATTGATCTTGAAATTTAAGAACATGCTATAGATTTGAAATATTTCTATTTTCGAAACGGGCACGAATGCTTAGAACAGGCGGTGGGTGAGGAGTTTTGTGTAGGGAACTGCAGAAGAATATGCTCATGAAACTTAAGTATGACTTCCTAATTCGCAGAGAAATGTCATTCATCCTTACCGCAGCACATAGAATTCCTTTGGTGAAGTATGGTTTCGACGCAATGATCTTCAAGAAATTCGCCGTTACGTGACAGTATTGCATGTAGATTTCATATACGGAGTTTGATCGAAGTCGGGCGAGAAGTGTAGAATATAAGGCCAAGTTCATTTAGGTGAGATTTAACCCGTCCTTCAAGACTAGTAAGAACGTCTTCGCTAATTATATCTACGTCGTTACTTCCTAGGAACAAGCCTGCTTTATTAGCGCAATGCACAAAATCAGTTACCGGCAGACTTTCCGTGCAGTTCCTTTAGTTGGCAAAGCAGGTGGTGCATGATACCAACGATGTTACTGTCTCAGTATCTTCGTTTTGTTATACTAAGCTTCTAGGTTCCACTCATTCGCCAAAACAATTTAATTCTGAATTATATTCGTATTTTCGTTACCAAGCAATGATTTTCTGTATAATAAGGAGGTGTCTAACAAACGTGGTCCTGTATGAATGCTTTAAAATTTCTCTCCATTTCAACGGGCCGTTTGCTGTTGCTATAAAGACCATGTTGATTCAAGCAAAGGCGGTTTGGCAAGCAGCCTATATAAATTTATAGCCACATTTTAGGCCTGCCTAATTTGTGTAGAAAGCTACACGATGCGAGGTACTTCTCTGAAATAGCCATATTTATATTCTTTTAGTCAGAAGTCTTCAACGTCGATAACACGCGACTTCAGTTGTATTCGTTGTAAATAATTCGAATAACAATCACTTTGCTTTACTGTAGTTCACGAATGTTCACTAAACTACACGCTGTTAAGATTTATCTTTGTTCCGCCCCCCCCCCCTCCTAACTCGAAATTTAAGTGTACTTGTATTATATATCAGTTTATCCAGTCATTTCTCTACTACTTGTTATTTGAAGAAACCTTTTTCTGTTAGGCGCTTATCTCTGCGTGGTGGCTTATTATACGCTGGTTTTAAGTCCTTTATAGTTTCCCCTCGGAAAGTGCAGGCATATTGTCCTGCAACAGGAAAAAAAATCTCTCTTTCTGCATCCTATCCAATTCGTCATGACATGACTGCGTGACTTTGAAAGCAGCTTTGGAAAACGTCGTGAATTAAAACAAGCATCAGTGAGTCAGCTGTTAAATATTTCAAATGATCCAAGTTTTGTCAGAAAGACAGTTCTGTCCACCATTTCCAGATCTTCTCCTGCACACACATGCACACAAACACGCATACTTTTTACTCTCTCTCTCTCTCTCTCTCTCTTTCTGTCTGTTTAGAGGATATTAGAGTTTGTAACGCTACTTTGGATCGAGCCTGAGGTAGGCATGCCTGTCTTCCTAAGTCAGAAGAGTTCAAAATGCTGTACACTATCTGGCCTTGCACTGCCGGCATTTTCCTTCAACATTCTTTCCAGTTGACTATTCACCGTCACCCTAACTTTCGACGTTGTATGGTCTGAGCTACATGCACCGTTATAAATAGTACAGTTTCTGTCGGTGTCAATCTGTTTCCTCTCTCGTTACTTTCACCAGCCTCTCAAAAGTGATCCATTTTCACCAAATAGTTTTCGTTTCTCGACAATCTACAGATCAGTTGTGTAGGCTGGTAGGATAACGGGCATGTGTGCAGTGGAATAGGACGCAAATCTTTGACGCGGAAATGTTTTGTGCTGCCCTAATTTACTTACATTAGGTCTAACAATGCGTGAAAATTAAATTTTGCGGGAATCATTACTACCTGAAATACTTGTTGTCTGTCACTTCCTTCCGCTTCCTGTGTAGCTTCTGTTCATACCAGCGTGTCGTTTGTTCGTTATTGTTTTGGTCACTCTGTACAAGTGATTCTCCCTGTGTAACCCCTGTTATGGCGCGTTAGGGTTTGTACGTAATTGCAGCTTACACAAACAACAATTTAAAAGTGTTAGTGTGCAAGACATGAGGGCGTATGGGGGAGTAGATTTACAGCTCCACTGATTCTTACCCTCGGCAATAATTTGGAGGTGAGTGGTTAGCTTACGCTCAGATCATTTTACGCCCTGTGCCCTTTGGTTAGGAGGCTGGGTTGGCCCCACAGTCTGTCTATACCTATTATAAAAAATAAAAAATGCCGTTGCCGGAAGTCGAAATGCGACTCTGCCGATGCGTAGCCCATAACCTCAGAATCATCGACAACGCCATTCCGCCTCCGTCGTACACAGCCCACTGCCTACTGTAAGCACTGTTCCTGATGCCCAGGATGACCTCTGACCTGCTAGTGCTCCAGTCAGCAATTAGGGGAGCTTCGTGTTCCCTTCAATTACATTCATTCATCTCACGTTTCTATCTTAACCCTCTTTCGTACTGCCGTTTGTGGCAAACTTACACGCACATCGCTTCTTGATGTGCAAAAAATATTCTGTTTTTACAGTTTCTTTCGGGTATGAATTGGCTTCATGACAAGTTAGCCATTGGCTGCATTTTGAATTCTTTCTCTAATTTCCTGTAATTCTAAAAAAGTACAATTAACGAAATATTCGTAGAAGGAAAGCAAGCATTTCCTGATTCCCTGTCTGCATCCTTTCGTTCTTTACAACTCGATTCCTCGTCGGTTCCTTTGCGCGAGTTGGATTTTGTGCTAGAGAAAAGAAATTCTGGAGAGAACTTAAAGATTTCTTTACGGTAATTGTCACAATGAAAATGCATTACAAATTGTAGGATCCACAAGTACATATGCATATGTATACACCCTTTCAGCAATATATACATATTTCGAGCACTTCGCTTTTTTCGCATATTTCCTCAATAACTCGCACTGACGCCGCTTTTCTGAATTAACGACATATGAAGGTATATCTCTATGTATGCGGTTTTCCTACCACCTTAAGGAATTTCTCTTGCTTAAATCAAAAGAGTCATTTTTCATCACCACCAGATCTAAAGGTAAGTTTCGTGCCACTGATTTGTTGCTATTGTGTATTCTAGAAAAATTATCAAGTGTTTTTGCTTACACACGAGTTTTGAAGACTTGGTATTTGTACAAGGTTTCGGTGTCACATATTCAGTGGCAGTAAAGATCCCCATGTCAGTTTTGTCGGTAATAGAAAAGTAGAAGGTAAAAGAGTGAGGTGACTTCTAGTGACAGGAAGTTCCCAAATATTTCATGCCAATCCATCGAATATTTTAAAAGTCCTTATGTGGCATGTCACGCAGAAACGTGGCCATAACTGACTCCATGGAGCAGAGGCCTTCTTGAGAAGCTAACAGTTTCTCAGCTAGTCAAGAAATTCCCCGCATTTTTGGAACCCGGAGGTTCATTACTGCATTCACAACAGCCCCTACCTGTCCCTATCCTGAGCCAGCGCAATCCAGTCCATGCCCCATTCCACTTCTTGAAGATCCATTTTAATATTATCCTCCCATCTACGCCTGGGTCTCCCAAGTGGTCGCCTTCTCTCAAGTATCCCCACCAAAATCGTGTATGCACCTCTCTTTTTCCCATACGTGCTACATGACCCGACCATCTCATTCGTCTCGATTTTATTACCCGAATAATATTTGGTGATGAGCACAGGTCATTAAGTTCCTCGCTATATATAGTCTTCTCCACTCCCCTGTCGCCTCGTCCTTCTTAGACCCAAATATCCTCCTCAGCACCCTATTCTCGAACACCCTCAGTCTTTGTTCCTCCCTCAGTGTGAGAGACAAAGTTTCACACCCATACAAAACAACAGGTAAAACTACGGTTCTGTGTACCCTAATCTTTGTGTTTTTGGATAGCAACCTGGAAGACGAAAGATTCTGTACCGAATGATAGCAAGCATTCCCCGACTTCAGTCTGCTCTTAATTTCTTCATGAATGGAGTTTCGATTCGTTAGGGTTGCTCCCAAATATTTGAATTCTTCCACCCTTTCAAAGGATTTATTATCTATCTTTATGTTGTGATCTTGTCCTGCATTCTGATTTCGAGACATGATCATGTACTTAGTTTTCTCAGAATTTACTTCTAGACCAATCTCCTTACTAGCAATTACTAAATCTTCTGCGTTTTTCTTTATACTATATATGCTTCCACCCAATATATTAACATTATCAGCATACCAGAAGCTGATGTGTACCATTCAATTTCAAGCCCTCCTGGTTTGCCTCAACCCTCCTAATGGCATATTCTAAAGCAAAGTTGAAAAGCAATGGCGACAGAGCATCTCCTTGTTTCAAACCTTTCTTAACCTTTTAAAGCCTAGCGGTAACTTTACATACCACCGGGTGTAACACAAAAATTCTACATGGTGCCCACATTGCGTTTATGTGTTTTGTACGGATCTCAGAACAAACAGCAACTTTGCGTTATGAAACATTAAGAGACTGCTTTTATAACCGAAGTGGAGAGTGTTTACAGCGCGGTACGCACTGAGTCCTTATATAAAACATATACGCTTCGTCTTTAAAGGGTTAATAAGAAACGTGTCAGACAGATGTTTGCCTACCCGAAATCTGCTATAGGTTTCGCTTAGACACATTTTTATTAAACTTACTAGAGAAACGTGGCCATACCTGCAGCTATATCCGTGAGTCAGACGTCAGATTTGAAACACTGAATTATTCTCTGAAACATGGGACAGGCCCAGAAGCTTGTGGATTTGGGCCTGGGTTTTTGTATTTTTATGCCGATCTGTCGGAAATACAATTAACGGTGACAACTTCCTATAAAATAATCATCTCTGTATTTCCCTGACAAAGGGTGTTCACACATCCGCCGCAGTGTGATTGTTGACTGAAGGAAAATACCAATTAAGCAGTTGAGTTAGCCTCCAGGGACATAATGCTCATACCCGTACTAAAATTCGTAAAAACGGCCCACAATATGAAGAATTGAAAGGGGAACAAGCACAGACAGAAAACACACACAGACAGAAAACACACAGACAGACAGACAGAAAACACACACACACAGAGACAACACACAGAAAACACAGACACAGACAGACAACCCACAGACAACATTGTGAAATACTAAGCCTGCTTGCTCTCTTCAAGGAAGGAAAGTGGGCAGAAAATTGTTCTCTAGGGCGATGTTGTTTGTGAGTCTGTATATGTGTGTGTGTGTGTGTGTGTGTGTGTGTGTGTGTGTGTGTGTGTGTGTGTGTGTGTGTGTGTGTGTGTGTGTGCGCGCGCGCGCGCGCGCGCGCGTGCGTGCGTGCGTCCCGGTACAGAGTGAACACTTATTTGTACTCGTGTGGTGCAATCATCAGGGGCTTCATGTACATGGCAATTTCACAAAAACCCATCATATTGTCCAAAAGTTAATAGAAACTCAAACACGGACTATGAACTATCTGACTCAAACACAACAGCTGTTACTGCAGTATAAGATATCTGTCACATTGTTTTCGGTTTCATTGAAACATGTGATGGTAAATATGGGAGACTTGACTTCTTCAAATATTTCATACCTCTAGTAACACAGTTTTCAAATGCGAATATTAGGTGCGAGTATTTCTGTCTCTTCGAATTTAATGCCATATTTAAAAGGTTTCTTATTAAATACGGGTTACCTTACACGGAGTATTCATAATTTAATTCTAGGATGTTACTTTTATAGTACTCTTTGAGAGAGACATCTCACTGCTACTCAAGGCACGTTGAGTGAGGAGGACTTACTTGCGAATCTCGATCGGGAAACCTGCCATCTTGACTGACCTCTTAATTTGCGTCCCTGTATTACAAGTTGTATTGTAATACACTTTATATATGTTCCAAATTATAATCCTTGCAATGCCAATTTTATTATATCACATCTGCAATTATTACTGCATAATTATGCTTTGTGTAAATGTCATTCCCTGTAGGTGTTGTGTTCATAATTAAAAAAGGATTAACGTATGAATAGAAAATAAGATTACAACTTTTAAATTTTAAAAAAATTAGGTATATTCATTCAGGAACACAAAATGTGGTGATGAGCATCTTTATAACATGGCGTCACAGTTCCTCTGCATTGAACAAACATTACATACGGATCCCCGGGCGTAAAACTACAGAACATAGAGCAACACGAGAAACGCGCAGTAAGTCTAAAAGCCCTTTGGTATCGGACAGAATAATTGCCAAATACAAAGAAATAGAAACTGCTAAAAACATGAATTGGGAAGGTAATTTAACGTTATCAATATTGATAAGTAAACTAATTACTTCAAAAAATTTAAATAGATAGATTGTGTTTTATTTAGAGGCTGCAAATGGAAAATAGTCCAAACTGTGTAGGGAAGATGGTTAGTTGACCACGCCGAAATATGAAAAGTGCCGTTAGATTTTGATTTAATTTCAAGTCAGGAAGTAATCTCAGGAGGTTCTAATTATATTGTGTGTTTAAATAATTCAGCAGTGGCGATCTGAGATTTTAATGTTACCTGGCTCTAAAAATTCACAATTTCTACATACTGCAATGACATATTAGTTAACCAGGAACAATAATTGTATCTTTGACACGGTGAAGTAACGACAGTAAAAACTGCGTTCTCTTTGGATGTGTCTCTGGGTTATTGATCTGAAAGAAACTCTCTTATGTCATGGCTGACAAATGAACTCACGTCCTTGAATATGGATAGTACAGTCAGACAGTCTGAACCAAGCAGCCCCTCGGGGCTATCCTTGGTCTAAACATAAAAAAAAAAAAAAGATTTGTAAAATTCCCGGCGGTCGATGCAGGATGATGTGCCATAATGTGTAATTATCTTTCTCGTAAAGCACAGTGAATATTATAACTAAAAGAAACTGTGTTCAAATACGCAACATCTGCATGTGTGAAAGTGCAGGGAACACAGCTACACTAAAGGACAGAGAACTGCTTTCAGTCACAATTTCAACAAATGCGGCTGTCGGTTCTCCAGTGACTGGGCCCTCAAACACAAAAGGAACCTGTCAGCCTTTTCACAAATTTTACTACTAGACATTATCTTTATATACAAAATTTTCGCTGTTTACGTTTTAAAACCTTCCATTATGCATTGGTATTCCCAAGTGGTCTCTTTCCCTAGAGCCATATACTGTTCTAGGTTCCGTAAGTAGCCACTTCTCTCTAGTTTACTGCCAAAACACTATATGCATCTGTACGTCTACAATCGTCCCTTGAGTTGAGGTGAAGGTAAGGTTTCTGTGTTGCAGTGTTGCATCTCACTGTGTATTTTATTATAAAACCAGAGGTTATTTAATTATTATTGACTGTGTAAAGTTGTCTATTGGCGTGCTACGAAGTCATGTCGAGAGGGAGAGGCAGTATTGCTGTGCTCATTACTAACTCACCACTAGATTGAGGTGAATGGTCAGCTTCACGTCCCGGACGCTTTAGCCCTTAAGAAACAGCACCCGGTAATCTTTCAACAGGTGGCTGGGTGGGCTTCAGAGACGGTCTGCGTCATATGCAGAAGAGAGCAATTTCTTGCCCGTGCTGGGAACCAGCCGGTAGGCCAGTCACTGCACTGACGGCACTGTCCCCGTGACTTGAGTTACGAGTGCATAATATGTCAGGACACATGTGATCCATAAATTGTGAAGGTCCTCTTCATGTTTGGTCATGCTTTATGTCTTATTCCATACTTCCTATGCCGACATACCTTCCTCAGACTTTCTTTCACAGACCCTCTCAATGTATCCGTATTTTTACTTCCACGTGCTTTAACATTCCTCGAAGCTTCGGTAATAAATGCGCTGAATTCCTTCACCAATTCAACCCTTGTATTATAAATGTTCAATATTTTGATATATGGATATCAATAACGTATATTTATATTTAGCGATATATTCCAGGAATTTGCGGTGTGGCCAGTTTGAGGGTTTTCCTGCAACGTATAGAGAGAAACCGTCTGGTGTACACTCACGAATTCTAGTTTTATGCAAGCCTCGATACTGTGTTTGTACGGCCCAAGACACAGCTGAATTTAGCGCACACATGCATTAACCTTTTAAAGCCTAGCGGTAACTTTACGTACCAACAGGTTTAACATTAAAAAATTCTACGTGGTGCCCACATTGCGTTTATGTGTTTTGAACGGATCTCAGAACAAACAGCAACTTTTGCCTTATAAAACATTAAGAGATTTGTTTTTATAACCGAAGTGGAGAGTGTTTACAGCGCGGTACGCACTGAGTCCTTATATAAAACAGACACGCTTCGTCTTTAAAGGGTTAATGCAGTATCATTCTTACCTGAGGATCCAAATCCACATAACGAGCAGAGATTTTCCATCTTCCTTTCTCTGCCTCTTTAGAAGGAGGTCATTCATATTGCACTGTTCGCCGGTTACCGGTGCAATTTTAAATATTATAATTCCGTAACAGGGGTGCGCTCTAGTTCGGTAGGCGTCTAACGAACGAGTTGTATGAATAAAGCGCAAAGAGAATGTTCACGTCCAAAACATTAGTCAGGAGGTACTGGACTCAAGCATAGCAACGAATGATACTTCGGACGCATCTACATGGATTTCTTTTTTAAATTTTTGTTAGGTGTGACAACTATGGGAAACTGAGAGGCTACAAATAACAAGTGGTGTTAATACTTTTAACACACATATTTTATTTTTGAAAATTGGCAATTTATGCTGTAATACATGTAATTTCCCTAACAATCCATTACTAAATCAGGGGCGAGTCTTACAATCGATAGCCTCACATAATCGAGGAAGAAGGTATTAGGATAGCCATGTCACGGATAAGATGGCTGGAACACATAGTACATGTGAGGGAGATACGAAATGCATATAGGATGTTAGTAAGGAAATAAGAAGTTAAGACAGACGTAGTTTGACGTGGTAGAGAATGGGAACATGATATTAAATTGGATCTTAAAGAGTCAGGGTAAGAGGGCGTGGAATGAATTTCACTGGCCCAGAATATGATCCAGTACAAGCCTTTTGTAAACAAAATAATCATTTTTGTTCTATAAATGTCGGGACTTTGTTGACTAAATGAGCGACGGTTAGTTTTTCAAAACACCATGCACCTCCGACTTAGTTATATAGAATGTCCCATAAAGCTGGAAACATAAGTAAAATAAGTTCTTCATGGTAGTTAGCTAAGACGTCGATGGCCTGTGGAGTGGCTGGCGAGGCTCTGGAATTTTTATTTCTGGGATCATCTGAAAGCTTTGGTCTACGCGCGGTAAATTCAGAGTCCTGCGCATTAGCAGCAGCGAACCATCGACACACCTAACACCATCAGCTTGTGACTGCTGACTGGATACGTCCTCCGCATTTGTGTGTCAGTGACAACGGTGGACACACTGAACACATTCTGTGAATACAAGCCGTTTTATTCATTTTTCTCTGTGCTTACAGACTTACGGGACACGCATTTATAATGTGCAGGTTGACTGGAACGAAGAGAATTACATTAGAGCACAAGCTTTAAGATCTGTGCTGCAGAACGCAGCAGTAAGGGCTACCGCGCCACCTAAAGAAGTTGGAAATTTTGTCTGTTTATTGATTTGTGTAATAGTAACTTTGTCGGATTAATTCACAAGTACTGATACTTTTCATTAAACATAAGTCATTGTAATTTTGTTAGGTACATGTGCAGTGTCGAAAACATTACGCATCTTTCTGGGAATCCATGGCAATATTTCATATTTTGTTGAGACCGGTTACCTCCACCACCACAATTACAGTCTTACGGCAATATGATTCTCAGGTCGTTGCCCAACTTGGAATATCTTGTTTTGTTTGTTCAGGTTCACTGACCATAAATCAAGGTTAAGAGTTTCAGCAGAGTGGTTTATTTGTGAAGAGAAACCATGTAATGAATGCAAGGATATCGCCGTTCATCACTACCTGAATTTTAGCTGTGAGGTCCTCAGGTGTCTCATGTCAGCCGCAGGCACAGCCTTCAAACTGTCGGAGTGTGGATCTTGTATCGTGCTGCTCTCTGTCGCACAAATGAAACATTGCATCACTCTCGGCATCTGAATCGGCAAGGAAATGTGTGCAGTGCCGTCTTCTGTACATAAATCAATGAAAGGCAGGAGAAAGGAATATAAATGAGTAATGAAAAAAAATGGGCCGAAGAAAAGAAGTGAGCCTACGCTGTGAGGGCAAAAAACTGGGCAAGCAGATGTACATAAACTGTCTTTTATATATGCGATTTTTCTGTAATTCATATTAGTAAATATTGTACACTCCAGTAAAATACACCTTCAATATAAATATTAATAGTTACACAGGCATATGTAAAGTAAATAATTGCATATAATAAGCATATGACAGGCCTGAGCCAGTTGTTATAATATTACATGAATGCCAGCACAGGGCGTTTCCGTATTAATCAATGCCAGTCGCAGTAACGGTTATTGAATGTTGTACGTAGCAAAATTGGAGCTTGACAGGTATTGTAGGGAAGTGCCTTGTATGGATGGGGATATATAGAATAGGTAAGGGTTGTAAATGACAGTAAACTTTGAAGGTTCTACTGCTAGATATACCGACTTTTTTTTTAGGGAAAGGCACATTTAACCCAGCCTGTGCCTGAAGAAGACCTCTAGTCCTATACACAGCTTGATGTCCCTGTAACACAGCGTAACGTCGCTTAAAATATTACCGCCGATGTCCCTCAGTGTGGCACCGAATTAAACGTGGAAAATAAAATACCAGCAGCTGTGATTACCCAGCACAGATTACATTCGTCAGGCATCAAGCAGTCGAAGCATTTTTTTATCCTTGAAGCTGGAAAGGTTAGATTGTCCCGAAACGTCAGTAACTAACTAGCAATCTACACTGCGTAACATCGCAGAGGAGCATAGATTCCGAGATCAACCTACATTTCACCAAACAAAATATTCAGTTTTTTCGTTGTATATTTTGGCAAATTGCTTTTGGGATATATACTATTTCCCTAACATATATCTTACGGTATTTGTATTTTTCCAAGACCGAGTGTAAACGTATTCTTCGGCGTCATCTGGGGGTGTTGCACTGTCGAGATCTTCAGCTATGTGCCAGTAGCGCCTCCTCACAAAATGAGCTGCCGCTTTCGGCTGCCTGTCACGTGTGAAGATTCCCTTCTTGTTACCAGCAACTCGAGTGTAGGCTGTGGGGAAAGAGCGGCCACTGTAATACAGGTATGATATGCACCAAGCATAAACAGGGAATCAATAGGCAGATTCCTTTACATGTTTGACCCGCCTGCATATAACTCAATGTTCATATGGCCTTCTGCATTGCGGAATTACATATTTGGTGCTTACTGTAACATAAAGTCGATTTGCCTCACATGGCGAGGAGGTAGCCAGCGCTGCAAAATTCATGCGTGAAGGAAGACGCATTGTATAGCTAACATATGCAAAGCGTCTATTAGGTGTTCCTACACATGGCAAGTGTCTTTAAGTGTATGTCGAAGTATTTTTGCTCTGTAGTGGCCGCAATTCTTTACTGTGTGTACAAATATATATGTTAGCAACTGGGATTGTGTACAGTGTACAGAGCAGCTTCTTTGCCCTCTTCAATGAGTCAAGACAATATGTAACAGCAGGATATCTGAAATCGGCAATCATTAAGCACTTTTCACGACGAGGTACAAAAGAGTCATTGGGTACAGTAGTTAAACTAAAATTTTATGTGGAATATGTGCTGGTAGGGACAGAATTATAACAAAAGTTGAGTTTAAAATTTATTACGAATATTTCCGTACTTTGACTACACAAATTTCTGAAATAATTGCTAAATTCAGAGTTTGAAGTTGAAATTTTTGATGTTACTGAGTTACTTTCCGTTGCAGAGAGGGATGACATTCCCATTTGTTGGTTACACAGAAATGACCGACATATCTTCGGTATGCCCAGGTTCAGTCTTCACGTATTTCACAGGACTTTCACAAACGTACACGGATATGTTATCTGGGGGCGTCGCACTGTCCAGTTCTGCAGCTATCGTCCAGTAGCGGTTCCTCACAAGATGTGCTGATGATTTGGGCTGTCTGTCCCGCGTGAATATGCCCTTCTTGTTGCCACCAACTCGAATGAAAGCTGTGGTGTAAATAGTCAATTTAAAATAAATGCAATTTTGCTTGTGGTTTGATCAAACTCGTTCTATGTTATTGAAGACAGAGTGAATGTGAAATACCTCTCAGAATATTATGCTATGTTTTTATGGCCATTATTCAGAAGTAAACACCCAAGAAAGTGCGTAAGTTACAAAGCATTTAATATGAAGGTATTTTCAAATTACTATATATTGATGTCACGTTTAAGACACGGAATTAACTCGCCACTGGCAAAGTAGTCAATTTAAAACAGATTTCGACTACAGTGTCTAGTAGTACTGCTTGTAAAGACCAATATTTCCTGCCCTTTACAAAATAAACATCCCGGAGTGTTTTGTATCTTATTTGAAGGGGAACTGCCTACATCGCAGATGTAACTTCGTGCAAACTGTGCGCTCCAGAACGTGCATAGTTTAATATGCGCTTTATATTGCATTGCTTTGTCACTCTTACATAATGTATTATGGAGCAGGTTGATGTAAATATTGACACTTGTAGAGAGAAATGTATCGATTTACGAAATAATGGCTTTAACCATTTAAAGCCCAGTGGTAAATATATGCACCATCTGCTGTAACTTGACGTCAGTGCCACGGCTCAGACTCTTCGGTGCTAATTTCCATCCCAGGTCATTTCATGTGACTTTGTTTGTGGTAGATAAAATGGCACTGGGTGTCTCTTTGTGTGACCTAGTTCTGTTCTTCCCTGTCAGTATGTCTCTTCCAACACTCCATGTTTACCTTCGTCCTACCACCACCACCACCACCACCACCACCACCACCACCACCGCCGCCGCCGCCGCCGCCACCACCGCCACGACGACGACCACCACCACCACCACCACCACCACCACCGCCGCCGCCGCCGCCGCCACCGCCACGACGACGACGACGACCACCACCACCACCACCACCACCACCACCACCACCACCACCACCACCACCACCACCACCGCCGCCGCCGCCGCCACCACCGCCACGACGACGACGACCACCACCACCACCACCACCACCACCACCACCACCACCGCCGCCGCCGCCGCCGCCGCCGTCGCCGCCGTCACCACCGCCACGACCACCGCCACCACCACCACCACCACCACCATTCTTATCAGCAGACAAGCGAGATAAACTTGAGAACCTTCAAACAAAGCTGTGTTTTTCGCACGTCGGGGAGCGCTGGACATAAAAGTGTCAGTCCTTAAAGGGTTCATGTTCATTTTAACTAGATCCGAAATTACATCCAATTACACATATAATTATAGCCAGAATGTTTACTGGATTTTATTTGCGTGTTTTTACATTTGAAACAAATCTTTATTTTCGGTAAGCACCTTTATGAAATAATTTTTTATTCATGAAAGCCTTTATAAAGTTACCTGCCTATGTCTAATTCGATAGGGTGAAAGCTACCGCTGTGGGTGGACCGTAGACATCTGAGCTGACAGTAACGCGAACACTGTCCAGTGCATGGCAATGAAATATTCGTTATAACGTTCAAAAAATAATTATTATCTTTCATAATCTATAATCTCTACTTACTTTCCATTGAAAGTGTTTTTGGACAATTTTGAAATAATTATGCCACACTTACTCTGCGCTGTGTTGAAGTCCGCGAAATTCCAGATCATTTCTCCAATAAAGAAACTCTCGTTGCGGAGTTGATCGAATGCCTCAAAATGTTTGGACAACAAATTCACTTGGTATTCTTCCGACCATATATATTCAGGAGACTGAAATAAATAATACCAAAAATCCAAATTACTTTACAATTCTTGATTTTCAGTATGTTTTATATTTATCACATGCCGTCTTTAATCATTATTTTATCTGACCAATATCGTTTGTCACATTCTGTGAGATCGCTTCCCGTATTAACATAGCCCATTCATCCGACCGCTCACAAGCGGCGGAATAGTGGCGGGACGTGGCAAAGGTTAGTTGTCAGGTAACATACGGGTTCTGCATATAATTTTGCATAAGACCAAACCTTATAACTGGTATTCTCTGCCGCTTATTTTTGTTGGCATTATTAAATCAAGATTGTTCAAATGGCTTGTTTGAATGGTTTAGCAAAATACATCATTTCACCGCAGCGATACGCTGTACTCTTTACTAGTACTTAACTTTGAATATTGCGACGCTGTTTAAGTAGCTTTTCCAGATGGTCCGTCCGTCCGTCCGTCCGTCCGTCCATCTGGCCGTCTGTCCATTTGTCCATCTGCCTCACTCCCTCTATGCCTGTGACCTAGTGTGAGCGACTAAATCATTTGTCATTTTTCCATGAAATTCGGCCTAGGTATTTTTTACGAAAATTTGTCAAGTGAGCTGTAGTTTCTTAAAATCGGCGTGGGGAGTAAAAGAATTTCTACGCGTAATTTCCATTTTTCTTGACTAATATCAAGGATTTCCACGTAGTACCGGTGCTTAGTTGAAAGCACATTTTCTACACTTTCTGTATTTTTCTTCCGATGTCGATGAAATTAAAGCGTGGGATGTCCACTACAATTTTTTTAAAATTTTGTGGGTTAAGTGAAAATCGGCACAGGGCACGCCCTACTTTACACAGGGCACTTTGAAAGGAAATAATGCCTTGATACAGTCTGTGTACATGTCACGGATTTCACCATTACTGTCTTTTTTCTTCAATATGTAGAACTGTTAGGAAATTACGCTCTCCTAAAATAAGGGACCAAGATTATGCAGACGTTGTGTTTTGAAACTCGATGCCTACCTCGAAGAGAACAGGCTGCACTTAGTCAAAAAGAACAATAGATTTACAGTGTTTTTAGTTTAGCAGTCAATCTTTGTTCTGAGAATAAAACAATTCCCACTCACAAACTGTGGAAGAAATATCCTGTTAATTGATTCCCTCGTAAGCAGTTAATCCAATGTACCTTCCTGTACAAACTGCGCACTTACCAGATGCAGACCAGCTATCGTATCTGCGCCATACTCTGTCATTAACACCGGCTTGTTGTATTTCTTGTGCCAATTCTGTGCTTCCTGTATGACGTTCTGTGTTATTGTGTCAGTTCTTCCACTGTTGAAGTACCACGCGTTGTATCGGTTGAAACTAATCACATCCATGAATTGACCCTACAATAATGAAATAGATATTGTGTAAATCGAATTAAAGTACGTGTCATTTTTCATTATACTATGAACACTTTTAATAGAGGGTTGGGTGGTACTTTTCGCCAAATTTCAGAAGGCAACGTCCATTCTTTCTTGCTTTGTCATTTAACGTAATTGATTAGTATTGGCCTTCATCAATTGCAGACACAAAACTGGCCTTCTTACTCTGTAGCCTGCTATGTTCCCAGCCGGAAATGAAGCCTCCACCCTGAAGATCCAGTGTGTACTAGTAAGCTACATGGTCAAGGCTATCACCCATTTCAAGACAGCGGTGTTAAGTGAGCATGGAGCAATGGTGGAACGATGATTAAAAGGGGAAACTTACTGCAATACTGTTTCATCCCGACGGCTTCTGACAGTAAGATCTTACGGTTGCAGTGTCAGAGAATATATTGAACTGCACACAGGTATGTGTTTTTTGTGAGGCGTTTTGTTGCGTATTCACCGTGTCATAAATTGTTTAAAACGAAATTTGTGTATCTGAATTATATTGGTGTTTAATTTCATACAGCAATGTTTAAAGCTTCTGCGTTTTTAAAGCAGGGATTTATATTAAAACCACTTGTACTATAGTTAAATTGGCCGAAGAATTTCTAGAGTAGTACCCGCCAGTAATCTCTATAGTAGACATAAGTGGTATTTTAAGATGAGACGTGCAAGTTCTACTTCCAAATTATTTGCTATTTTATCCACTTCATGCGGGGGGCTCATAAATATAGTAGCCATATAAAGTGACTTGGTAGACAAAACTTACATGTTGAGAATGAATATTATACACATGTACGCACACGTAGAGAACTTTAAATTGTTAAGCATGAATGTAAATATTCTGTCGATTCAATCAAACATGTAAATGTTTTCTGTAAAGTGAATTTATAGGCTACATATAAAATAAACTACATATTTATGTATATTAGGGGTGCACAAATCCTGAGCGCCAGGTCGCCCAGGCCACTATATTTTTTACGGTGCCGCCTAATGTTTGTGGTCTTTAGTTTTGAACTTGCTCTTTTTCATCTTCTGGCGCTTATAACTTTGCGCTAACTTCTAGATTTCTGAAACATTTGTGGATCATTGCGACCATATGTACACTAAGCACAGCATGTAGATTCAACATGTGTGGATTCCTGCCGCCATATGTACACTAAGCACAGCATGTAGATTCAACATGTGTGGATTCCTGCCGCCATATGTACACTAAGCACAGCATGTAGATTCAAGCAACTACCGACCGCGAAATCTGTGTCGTGCTGTGCATTGATAGCCATTGTAATGGGCCGAGACGAATCCAGAATCCTCATGTGGTTAGCAATGGCGCTAAAAGAGAAAAACAAATTAATTGAGTTCACAGTTCACTTGCTGAATATTTATGCGTTAAGACACATCAATATTTAGCATACGTATAAAAATTATATTATACTCGAATTTCCATAGCCCAAACCCCATCCCGAGCGGCTATTGGGTAGAACTTCTGCATTATATTCGGGATATTCTTGGTTCAAGTGGCATGTCTTATACCGGCTATCCAGATTGTGAGAAGACAGAAAGACTAGATTTGCCTTTCGAGCGATGGCAATGATTAGTAGCAGTAAAAGCCCATAAAACCCCCTATAGATCTTCTTCGTAACGATGGACGTGTAAGCGAATAGAAAGCGTTCATAATCAGTACGTTGGCCTCAGTGCCTCTGCAGGAATGACTGGCGACTTTTGTAACTAATACAAAAGGGAACACGGCCTCATAATTAAATTAAAGTCCATGAACTCCAAACTTCTCGAACTAAATATTTACCGATTTCGGTATAAGAAATTTAGTTATTTGGTTGTATAGTGCGTCATTCAGCAAGTTAGTTGTTTACTTAATCAATTAATTATTTAAGCAGGTAATTGGTATTTACTGGAAGTAGGCTTTAGCCTGCGGAAGTGCCGTGAGGGCCTCATTAGCGACAGACCACATGATGACGCTCGGGCGATTCTTGTCTCTGCGATGCAGACTAGTTAGCGCTGTCCTGTGAGCCTCCAGCAAGTCGTCTTTGAAGCCAAAGCTTCTACAAAAATAAATGAAGAACTGAACAGAGCGTGAACATGTTGCTAGCCTCAGTTATTTATTGTGGTAGACCTTTGTTCCTCAGGGTCCTTACACCAATGCCTTATTACAGTGCTTCTCAGTGTCCTATAGCAGTGTTTATCAGTGTCCTACGGCAGTATTTCTCGGTGTCCTACAGCAGCGTTTGTCAGTGTCCTACAGCAGTGTTTGTCAGTGTCCTACAGCAGGGTTAGTCATTGCCCTACAGCAGTGTTTGTCAGTGTCCTACAGCAGTGTTTTTCAGTGCCCTACAGCAGTGTTTGTCAGTGCCCTACAGTAGTGTTTGTCAGTGTCCTACAGCAGTGTTTTTCAGTGCCCTACAGCAGTGCTTGTCAGTGTCCTACAGCAGTGTTTGTCAGTGTCCTACAGCAGTGCTTGTCAGTGTCCTACAGCAGTGTTTGTCAGTGCCCTATAACATTGTTTGTCAGTGCCCTACAGCAGTGTTTGTCAGTGTCCTACAGCAGTGTTTGTCAGTGTCCTACAGCAGTGTTTGTCAGTGTCCTACAGCATTGTTTGTCAATGTCCTACAGCAGTGTTTGTCAGTGTCCTACAGCAGTGTTTGTCAGTGCCCTACAACAGTGTTTGTCAGTGTCCTACAGCAGTGTTTGTCAATGTCTTATTGCAGTTTTTCTCGGGGATATATATCAGTCTCTACGTAGCTGGAACATTGTTGAATTTCGTTACCACCTTGCGAAATAAGAGAATATCTAGGCCAGTGACATATGAAAAATATAAAAAATGTATTCGAAAATATACGTGTGAACTGCAGCACATACAGTTTGCTTCCAACATTTATTTTCTGCAGTTCCTTCAAGCAAATATCAGGGCAGGCAGTTGAAGCAGACCACGACCGCTTCCTGCCACATTATTCTCTTCTCAACAGTCGTAACATCAGAACATGTCCAGCGTTACATCAACCCTCGATTTCAGAAACTGCAGTCAAAATATCCAGATATAACTCAACATACTTTCGAAATCTCGAAATGTCGAACTTACCCAATGTCTACAGCAGGACACTCGTCAATGATCATAATACCCTCTCTGTCTGCGAAGTCCATGATTTCCTCTGAATAAGGGTAATGCGAAGTTCGATATGCGTTGGCTCCAATCCACTTTATCAAGTTGTAGTCTCTTGCAATAAGTGGGAAATCGTGGCCTTTCCCTCTGATCTGTGTCAAAGAATGAGTTATTCCCTATTTTCATTACTGAAAGAACCAATTAAATTCGTGGAACAAAAGACCTACAGAAGTTTAATGAAATCTGTCCTGAACCGTGTGAAGTGAGACCAAATCCTATGCCGCTGTTTACTTAAGATCCACTTAATATTACCTCTACACACTCATATCCTTAATTTTCTTTGCATCATTCTAAGCTACGTCTTTGCTTACTGAAAATACCGTAAAAGAAACTGCAAGAATAAAATAACATACTGACTTTTAACTTTACACTTTCCCAGTCTGTATTAATATTCAGTACTCCCAGACTGACCTTTAGATTTTCTACTACACTATTACAACTGCAAATGCTATTATTATTATTATTATTATTATTGTTATTATTATTATTATTATTATAGGATGCAACAGCCCAACTCTGGCCTAGGGCACCTCATTTCTTAGTTTTCTAGATCACACACAATAACACACATACACACACCCATACACACAGCCGGTAGGACTCTCTGTCTCAGCCCGTCGCAGAGGTCGCTGGCTGCACAACACACAACAAATATAAGACACGAACAGCCATGCTTTCAACAGAATACGAACCCGTGATCCCAGCAATCAAGCGGCTGCAGACCTAACCTTAAACCCGCACGGCCACTGGGATCGTCACTAATAATAATAATAATAATCATAATAGTTATTATTATTGTTGTTGTTCATGTATTCATTCGTGGTTTATTACCAGCGCTCTCAGTAATTCGTCCTGCATGGCGTGCAGTACTATTGTGGTTAATGAAAAGGATGTGGAAGCAGGAGGTTATGGTGTAGTGCAAGGCAGCTGGAGTATCCCGGTATTTGCCTAGGAGAACTGAGGAAATCACTGAGATTCCCAGTGAGGATATCCGGTGATCCGGAAGAGCTTGGAACCGGGTACATCCCAAATACAAATCAGAATTGCAATCGCTTAATCAGACATATTTGACATCATCATCATCATCACTGCCGCCGCCGCCGCCGCTGCCACCACCACTACCACCACCGCCGCCACCACCACCACCACCACCACCACCACCACCAGAGTGGCGATTGTACTGAACGTGCAGGAACCAAAACTGTAGGCCACTGCGCCTCTCTGCACTTGCCTTACCGCGGAATCCTCATGCCGCCCGAAGCCTCTGATGTATATCTGTTTGCCGTTGATTTTTACGGTTTTGTTGCTCCACTCCACTTTCCTTATTCCCACCGGCAACCGATACACGTCTTCAGGCACCTCACTGTCTGTGGTAGTTCGAACCTGAAACAAGTAATTTCAGAATAGCTACAGACGGTAACTTCATTAAGGACTGAAGCTGCAGAAGCGTTCTCTGCTATCGACTGCAGAATTTACACACCGCGATGGAGAAACTTTATTGCAGAGCCCCCTTGAAAAACTGACAACCCTCATTCGATACATATCCCACTTTTTGAATCCAACGGTTCATTACCTTATTCACGAAAGTCAGATACAGGACACACCACCTTATTAAAATTAAAATTAAAATTTTGTATGCGTGCATAATAGATGTTCCACGTAGCTCATCCTGCTTGCTTTCGTGTCCGTGCCGTCTGTTGCTGAATAGCGCAGCACTATGCTGCTGAAGTGCCTCTGTTCTTCCCTTACCAAGCTTTACGGGATCCATAGTATTAGACATAAAATTTTAGATTACATAAAAAATTTGGAAAGATGTTCGAAGATTTTATCCCAAAGAGTTTTCTAATTATGGTCCATGAGGAAAGACAAATTTGGAAGACCTATAAAAATATCGATTCTTTAAAGGGTGGTTTAGTGGGGAAGGGAACCTAGTAACCTGGGAAGGGAACCTGGTCCTCTTCTTGGAATTTGTGGATTATGATGTTGATGACGGTCATGTGTAATTATTATACAACGTATCGTCAAGACTGCAGTGCTTGCAATCGAAGGAAGTTCTGTAAAGGTGCCTTGAATCTAGTGCAAAATACAAATAGAAAACTGTTTAAGCGGAACATACCTTATCTGAAATAAGATAGCACAAGGATTTTAAGATACACATATATTGCTCACATGTAGGCTATATAGGGTGTGGTACGATGTATGGCAGGATTCTAAGCTGAAATAAGCCGGCGTTTATGTAGTTAACGGCAAACAGCTTTTCAAGTATGGCAAATGCCTTATTTGGTGGTGCTAATAAGGGCGTAAATCTGATAATATGATCATTGTAAAAGAGACAGCGCACAAAGGCAAGGCTATAAAACAAGTCAGCCGAAAGGAAATGCCTGCAAAATTCTGGATGTTTATTTTTCTCACCTCTAGTGTGTACAGATATGCAGGCTCGGGATCCATTAGGTAGGGCCACCACAGTCTAGCCTGCGGGACCTTCAGGTTTTCTTGATGTCCTACAACGTCACGGATGACGTAGTTGCCATCCCGATCCAGAAGACTCACGGAAACTGTGGTATGGTTTGCAGATCCTCCCTCAACGCTCACGCTGTACTCAATAACTCCTAAAGAGAATACGAGAGTACAGTTCTTCTTTAAGAATTCCTTACTTCTGGGACACAATGTCATCATCTTCAATGGTCCGGAGTTCCGGAAATCTAAACCTTAAAGATCAAGGCAGTACGTTCGCACGAAATGCCGGGAACGGATTACCTATTGACGCTGCGTCATTTCCCAGAAGAAGAGAATCTTGAATGACACCTCTGTGAACACACTGCAACTTACGTTCCTTTTCTGTTGGAACCTGCCTGCCATATTTACTGCTTATAGGCGAATGTCTGGGTCTGTGTATGACAAGTTGGTTGTCTGTGTCAACATTCGGCACAGCAACATGTCTCTTTTTCTTTTACTGGTTTGTTTAAAGACTCTATCAGTATCTAGACTACGTCGTGTCCATGGCAGTTGGATAAATGAGCATCGCTGGAATGATGTTGACAGTGTAAGATCGAAGTACGCCGAGAAAATCTTGTCCCCTTTTCCTTGTTAACAACAAACCCCATATGAACCACCCTGGAATCGAACCATGATCTCTGCTGTGCCACATGGTCCCAGTCTAATTTATTATTCCTACAAATCCACTCTTTGAGAGTGAAGAAACAATAAGTAGACGGAACTGTTTACAGACATAATTTGTTTGCCTAACCAACTGAGATACCCTGGCGAGTGACATGTCAACCATTTTACAGCACCACGCTTTATCTCACTGGTGCGCGCAGGTTACCTGTATCGTCGTATATGTTTGTTTTCACCGATATGTCATCGACGAAGACGCTGGGTGTCGTGTAGAGCACAACAGGCCTGTGAATACCGGCATAGTTGAAGAAATCAAATTTGTATTGCTGGAAAATCTTCGGACCGCTGTCACTGTAACAAGAAATCACGTAATTAAAGCATGAGCAAGGGTGACCGTAATTATGTAACATTATTGTTATTGTTATTGTTATCTCCTGTATGCAGGGTATTCACACTTATATACCTGAAACAAATTATTTTTCTAGGGTGTAAGTGTCGTAGCTATTATGCGCGTACTGTTAATGGTGCATATAACGCTGTCTTCAATATTAAACTCTTTTATGCTTCTACATTAGCAATTTCCGAAGTATGTGTGCTGTGCGCAATATAGCTGTTTTGTGTAGTTCCTTGATATCGTGCTTTCTTGGTATGCTGTTTAAGTTTATTATTATTATTATTATTATTATTATTATTATTATTATTACAGTATTGCTGTACCAATAAAACTCAATCAGCAGAATAATACACGGGGACAAAGAATAATAGCAAGTGGCAAATCCGAGCTCTAACCAAGGAACAGGTCTACTTGTCAGCAAAGAAAATATAATAAATCAGTCGCAGCCGAAAATTTCCTGAGATAATATAAAAACAGCTTCGTTAAAATGTTTTCTTGTAAAACACAGAGCGAAAAGAACTGTAGAGCAATTCAAGGAATGCGTGACGGGACCTGAAACCCTCCTCAGTTCTTGAGAAGAAAACACGTAGTAGAAGCAAAAGAGAGTGACCCCACAAAATGTCCGCAGTTATAAAGCAGCGATTCTTATAAAGCAGTCCATATGCACGATGCTTCGATCGGTACTGCAGCCTTGATCATTTCCATTAAAACCTGTGTCTGTCACACTGTCTTGTGAGAAATTTTCAGGTTCATAGCTTGCATGTTCGTGCGGAAACGTCCCCACCCAGGGGTGTAATGTACAGCAGTGAATTAGTAGATGGATCATTTAAGGAAACCATTGCTGCAGATGAGAACTATAAATATTTCTGGTTAAACCTCAAGTTTTTTAAAAATGAAAATAATGAGTATTACGCAGTTCAAAGTGAAGATTAACATCTTCATTTTAAGTCAAATCAAGTGTCAAGACGCAAATGAAGCCTCTTATAAATACCAAGGTTATGACGGCGTGTGGATGGTCAGGCCTCTCTCACATTCAAAATGATAAGTTGAATTTAGCATGGAATAGGCCTGCAGGTGGCACAGTGGCTTGTAAGAAAAACTAAAAATATTCGGCGGTAACTCTGTCCTCTTTCCATCATATATTTCACACAGACCTTGTACAACTCTGGCAAACGTATGTACTTGAAGAAAGCAATTGACGTTCAGCAGGATTTTTTACGTATAAACGTGGGCTTGTGATTACACACTTACGTATGGATTGTTCCGACACTTCCTTGGGGCACAGTGATGTCCGTCAGGGTGTTGTTGACCGCCACAGAGATGAGATTCTTTTGTCCGTACTTAAGAAAGGAAGTGACCTCAGCCAAAAAAGGAATATGTCCACCAGCATGTCTTGTTACCAGCTTCCCATTCACAAACTGGTAATAGGAATGAGTTTTGAATGCCGATTTTGGCTTTATCAATATATATTTTCTTCTCATAAGCAACAAAAATCATAGCTCAGTTTTTCATGAGTGGCAAGAATCAAACTCTATACATTGCTTAGTAGTAAATTTCTAGTAACATATATATTTTGGGGTGGAAAAGAAGAAGACCTATCCCAAATTTTGATTTCTATGAAGTCTCTGATCTTATAATAATTTATTATTTCTGTCATTTATTCAAATTCATCGAATTGAAAACAAAACTACTAAATGAATGCACTTCACTGACGTGCAGGACCACTGACAAGACACGAACAGAGAAAGAGATCAAGAATTAAGGGACTTGTGTTATCAGACTTTGTGTGTCACACCGAGACACCAAATTACCATCAACAGATATAAACATACCACTTCAGCAGCATAATGAACGCCACCAAATCGTAGCCAGATTCTCGTGACATTTGAGTTCCATGCCTGTGGGACGTAAAAGGTCCTGTCGTACCAGACGACACCAACATGGTCCCTGATGGCCTTGTCTTGAGTGATGTCGTTATAGCTGGCAGGAACGGGCATCGGGATCGTCGGTCCGGTCTGAAACAGGGAGTTGTTTCTGGCTTAGGATGTGAAAGGCGTCCCCTACACAGCATCGCACTATATACACGTACATGGTAGAAGAAAAAGGATAATGAGAAAAGGAAGATAAATAACAACAAATTGCTCACCTTCCTAAGTTCCTGTTTGTACCAGCCCTCCCTGTGGCCAACATCTGGATCAGACTCGTTGGCAGGACGGAAATTCCAGATACCGTCCAGGTAATAAACAGTTCGTGATTCAGAATCAGTAGGGTAGAGTACCCCCTTTCCTGTCACAGGAGAGGCCACCAAGATCATGACTAGGGTCAAAGACACCCACTGTCTACACCCCATACTAACAACCTCCTGTAGGAAACAAGAGACAGACATTGAAGAGTGTCTTTCTGCGATGCAATAATGCCGGATAGTGCCTGACGTTAGCGAGAGCACTTCTTTGTACAATTTGATTCAGCAAATAAATATTTGTATTCATATGTATAAGAAACAAGAACATGCGAAATTTGGTGGAAAATCTCTGGTAAGGTGTTTATTTGGAAGACAGGGAAAAAGATTTAAGGGGTAATATTGAGCTGGATTTTAGATAGCTTTTGAGAATATAATATGTAATAAACTGCCTCAGGATCATATATCTTGAAGAGTGTTGAACCTCCAGATTTACCTAGCAAAGTGTCAGTTAATTAGTTACGTTTGGTTTTAATTCCTACTGTAAACAGTGTCGGATATAAATGTCATGTCACGCGTTACCACAAGTCTTTGAGAACCAACGGAAAATATCACCATTTAACTCAATCATTAAGGTAATTGTGTTACGGATACACGCAAATTTACTGCAAGCAAGAACTTTCTGTCTTGAATACCTGTTTGTAAGTCCGGTAAAGATGTTCCAGTGTTTAAATAAGTCCCGGGAAGAAATGCAGGAGTTGTTGACGTCTGTAGTAACACTGAGAAATAACATGTGGATAGTCAAGAGGAATTTCTGATAAATCCAGTTATCCTCCCCTTGAATCAACAAACACATCCTGCATTCACTTCTTAGTGATACCAGAGGCTGCTGGACGAATTTCCGTTGTTTACCGACCGCGAAGTATCAAAGAAACCATTCTTGTTGATCCAAGGATCCCCTGTTAAAACGAATGGTGTTTGCCGGCTAACTGCGCGATAAATAATCTGTCTTACACTACAGGGCGCTTTAAGAGATGTACAGCGACATTTGAGGTTCTCAAGACTGTAATTGCGATGTTTTGTAGCTTTTGGGTTTTGACGCCGTGTAGTCTGATATTTTAATCGATCCTCTGTACGATACTCTGTAACGTCTGCACATTTCTACCACACTGCAAGACATCACAGCCCAGACATAATCAATCTCCAAATAATTCTCCATTTGGAACCGGGAAGTCCATAGACGCCTGCCATGGGACCTACTCCTGATACAGGTCAATTTACAGCCTTGTATCGTCTTTCCATTGATTACTCCTCTACTCTTGTCCCTTAAACATCCGATTTTTTTGTATGTTTATCTCACAGATTACTCTCGTAGCTGATATACCTATACATATATTCTACGTGTTTTTTACTTTCCGCTATTTGTGCTTTCTTATCTACGTGCGAATAAACATTGTACCGGCACCAATGTGAACTTCACAGCATATCTTATTTTGTCATATACTGCACCGTAACCTCTGATGGATTGATTGCTCCTGTCTTCCGCTTCAGTAATAGTATTTTCATGACTGTTCAAGAATTCGTAAAATTTATGTTATTAAAAATCACAACATCTAGAGAGGTTTTCCCGTTTAGCCTTTAAAAGCCTAGCGGTAACTTTATGTACGACCAGGTTTAAAATTAAAATCATCTACGTGGTGCCCACATTGCATTTATGTGTTTGTACGGATCTCAGAACAAACAGCAACTGTGGCTTATAACATATTAAGAGACTGGTTTTTTAACCGAAGTGGAGAGTGTTTACAGCGCGGTAAGCACTGAGTCCTTAGTATAAAACCGATACGCTTCGTCTTTAAAGGGTTAGTATTTAAAACATTTTATTCTTTAATCTTAGTACCATTTTTAACTGATATAAGTGTGGCTATGAAATAAAGATACTTCGCGTGCGGCTTCTGCCCTTGACCGTTGAGTAACAAAGTAACACATACCGTGTGAGTTCCCCGCTAGTAAGGCTGCACTAAATGCCTTTTCCGTTTGAAGTCAGTCCACCAGTCCACAGCACACGAGACATGAATTTAGTAGCAATTAACAAGATAGGCAGTGTACATATAACTTAAAATTGTGGCGCGTTCGCGCAACCATTCTTGCAGTAGAAACGCAGCAAGGTATTTTGTGTTTTTTCCACATTATCTCGTAAAAGGCACGTTTTTCTGAAAAAATTGTTGAACATAAATTTTGTGTTTGGTTTCCTCTGCAATTTTGTCTAAAATATTTCTTATGCTAAAAAGAATTCAGAGAGATATTATAGTACATATACGCAGGTCTTCATATAAAGCATCCGTTATTCTTGTCAGATTTTAATCAAACTTGAGTTTCCTCGACAGATTTTCGAATAATTCTCAAATATAAAATTTCATGAAAATCCCTCCTGTGGGGTGAGAGTTGTTCCATGCGGACAGACACATTAGGAAATTAGTAGTCCCTAGATATGATATAAAACCAAGTAATGCATGTAAGTGTAATACATTTTCATACAATTACGTGCATTTGTTAATTTTGATATCACATCTAATTTCTCAATGCACAGTTATGGATAATTTAAAAGTAATGGTCGCTCTTCGTAAGTTGATAGCAAATAATCTTCATACCAAAATGCTCAGGTGATTCCAGCTCCGGCATCAAATGGCACAGCAAAAGGCGTTCCTTGTGTAGATGACACTTGCAAACGTGTTTATTTTGAGCGAAGATTTGCGGTTCTTACGGCGGTGCTTTAAGGGTCACAGTCCTTAGAGTTAGGAACTGCGAGGCTGCATGTTGTTGTACATCAGAAGGCAGCAGCCACCGTGTGCTGCACGCACAACATCGCACATTACTCGGCTGAACAGAACCACGCAGTACTCGACTGCTGCCCTGTCATCCGCAACCCAATCACATCCAATTAAAATTGCCCCTCCGCACTTCATGCAGGCAGATGGGGGAGCAGAGGAATAGCTTCACTCACTCTTCAGCTCGGCACTGGATGAAGGTGAGTGGTCAGCTGCACGCCCCGGCCATTTTGCCTCAGGGAAAAGGGCATCCGGTACACATTGAATGGCAGGCTGGTTGGACCATACAGCCGATCCGGGCGCTTTGAAAAAGAGAAAATATCGTCCTTCTCACTGGGAATCGAACAAGGTTTCCTCGGTTGTGTAACCCGTAGATTGGTCGCTGTACCACCTGCCAGCAGGCACATACAGTCAACCTCGGTTATACCGGCCTCGGCTATAAAGTTATTCGTCTATAACGGATCGTTTTTTCCATTCCCCGGCCGTTTCCCTATGCTTTATCATTGTAACTACCTCGGTTACACCGGTCTCTTATATACTGGATCTTCGGTCACATCGGATTTCTCCGACATTCCCCAACAGTTGATTTTCTTCGGCTATACCGTTTTTGGCAAAATAATGGCAACTTCACAAAGGTTGCACTGTGTTCGAGAGCAGGGTGTTCACTCGTCAGGGCGACATGAAGACTGCAAATGTAATTTGATAGCATTTTGTACCCGAAGACGCCGTGGAGACTTGTAAATTTTGCAGTTTGTTTGGCTTTGCTAAGGACAAGGTCAAACAATTAACGGTTGTAATGCATAAGCCAGGGCAGTCTCTACCCGTTTCTGTTATTCATGCAGCAGGGAGAAAGTACTGTAATTGTCATACGCGAGCACCTTTATGGCACCTGGGGCAGAGTGCCCTGTCATAAATCAATTACGCCTTGACTTCGGCGCATTTACTTGTAACATTTTAGGTAGCGATTTTGTAAGACTTTTACTTACCGTACGTACACAGAATTCTTTTTTCGGCAAAGAAGTGATATATGTCAGTACGGGCCAACCAGGCAGTTGCGAATATGTAAAAATGTCAAGCTGTCCCGTTACAGACCTGGACAGGCTCAGAAGGTTCCAGGAGGTAGAGGCTCCCAGATTTGAAGACAATCGGCACATGAAGGTGGCAAGCTTGTCAGCCCTACGCTCCGGCCACATTTACCCCCCAGGAAATATTCCTGGTACTCTTTCTGTTAGAGGCTGAGTAGACCGCAGGGCCACAGTGCGGCCGGAAGGGTTATGTCAATGAAGAATTCCAATGACGCCATCGGGAATCGAACCCGAGGCCTTCCGGTTTGTAGCGCAGTTCCCCAACCAACTGCGCCACGCGAATACGTACAGTATTTAAAAATGTTGGCCGATCGTAGTGGCCACGCGATGTAAGGCGTGGGCCTACCGCCATTCGCTTGCTGGGATTGTAAGTTCGAATCCCGCCGGGGGCATGGATGTCTGTCTCTTGTGAGTGTTGTGTGTCACGTAGCGGTCTTTGCGTCGGGCCGATCACTCGTCGAGAGTAGCCCTACAAGAGTGTGATGCGTCTGAGTGTGATCGTAAAGCCACTGTAATGAGGAGGCCCTGGCCCACGAGGGGCTGTTGCGCCACTGCGGGGGGGGGGGGGGTTAAAAATTTTGAGTATGTTGTACAATACAGTAGGTGCGTAAAGGAGGGGAGCATTCAGGTATCTTGGTGTGTGGTGCTGCCATCTGTTACATCAAGGGGTCACGAATGTAGTAATGTGTGTTTTTGTGTGTGCAGAATGCAGCTGTTCATGTCCATATGCAATAAAACTGCAAACAAGCGTAACTTAAGTGGTATAAATTTAAATATTATGTTAAAAAGTAATCTAACCGAACCTCGGATATAACGGACTTCGGTTATAACGGATAGTTTTGGACTCCCGTTGGGATCCGTTATAACCGAGGTTGACTGTATATGTGTCGTACGGGTGTTAACGAACGTCAGCAGACGAATGTGTGTATCGTACGGACGTTGACGAGCGTCAGCAGGCAAATGTATATATTGTTCGGGCGTTGACGAGCGTCAGCAGGCGAATCCGTCTTAACGTGGAAGCGTTATCGTAGCCTGAAACTCAGTTCCAGTGGTAACAACGTAAACGCTAGGGATTAATCCACCGTCTTTCTTACACTAGACCAGCCTTCGTTAAGTTCCGTGCGATGGCTGAGATTGTATGCTTATCTAGTGCTGTTACCTTCTGGAATTATTCAGAACTACTACGGAGTCGATGACTCAGTCGGTATTGTCTGGAACTTCAGTTTCGTGTTCGCAACTTATGTTCAGTTTAATAATTCGACGTTGTTTAAGTGTGCTGTTCCAATCGTAAATGTTACCTTACCTTAATTTAAATTCGCTAGTGTTTATGACTGGTGAGTAGACAAGGTTTAGAGAGGACGCCGTCATGACTTGTTTGAAGATGAAGTAAAAATATATTAGGATAATAAAATGTGCACGAACTCACCTTCCTAATGGAGCCGAACACCCCAGTCGGCATAGTGTGGGATACCTGCTTCGCAACCAAGCAACTTTGCTTCGATACTCGGCAGTAACAAGAGAGTATCCTGTTCTGGAAAGTGTCCAGACCAGCTGTGGGGCCCCACTAAGCCTCCTATTCAGTGGGTGTCGGGACTGACCGACGCACTAAATTTATCCGTGTTGTGGGCTCTGTCTTGAACAGTTAACAGTAAATCAGCTACTTTGTTGTTACCGAGTTCAGGAAGCGCTGTCACTTGAATAGGTTCCACATCTTTACAGTGATGTTTCCTCCTTGGGGGGCTCACAATTATCGTGAACGCGGGAAGTGGCGCTCCCGATGACTCCAGCTACCCAATGCCTAGGGGTACAGCTGGGCCACCACCCCTCCGGGGGTGATGAATACCTAGCCCTTTATGTTAGGGGTTGGGCAAGGGCTGAAACCTGTCCGCTTGAAACATCACGTGACTCGAAGGCTGAAGAACGGGAGGCCAAGGCCCAGCACTGGGCTGTTGCTTCATGCAGCACACACACGGTAGGCCTAATATTTCTTCCGTGTCCAATTTAATGTTATCTTTCCACCTGCACCTGTGACACACGGATGTTTCTTACTGTTAAGATTTCGGACTACAATTTTACATGCATTTCTGTCTCCTCCATATATTCGCTTCCCCCTCCATTTAGTCATTCTCACAATGTCCTGTGAAGGGTACAATTTATGAACCTCAACTTGTATATTGCTCCATATTCCCATTTATTTTCTTTCTAAGATCCAAACATTCTCCTCTACACTTCATTCCCACATATCCTCAAAGAGTGTTTGTCCCTTAGAATGAGATAGCAAGTTTTCTACACACATAAAGCAGAAAATTGCTAGTACTTTAAAGCTTTTATTTTAATTTTTCAGGTTTGAGGTAGGGGGCTGAACAGAATGCCGGCGCCCTAACAATAAGGAAATCAAGGTTACTTCTCGTGTAAATTCAATCGACGTTTAACACAAGGCACATTATATTATCACAGAGATTTGTCCCTAAATGATGACGTCATAAGAAGATTGTTCCGCCAGTTATCTCTAAGGAGAGCCACTTATAACGACTAACGTGCATAAGTGCCGTATTGTGTGCCCTGCAGTTCAGACAGTTGTTGCTCTGAGACGTCGAGAAGCTCTGATCTGATCTCTCCAGCCAAAGGGACTGTAAGAGAGTGTGACTGGCTTCATAACACGCGTAGCTTCCATACGAGGACAAATCGCTAATGCCATGACTACAAAGCGCAACTTCCATGCGGAGATAAACCGTCAACATATTGTGACTATGAAAGTGCAGCTTCCTTGCAAGGTTACACCTTTAAAACATGGCCACAGGAGAATATCTTCCAGTCGATAATAAACCAATAACTATAAGACTAAAAAACTGAATAGATTTGTGAACAATATAATTTAGTAATCTGTAACGTACATTTTCTGTATTTCTCACACTTGCTGTCAACCTTAGACATTCACAAACAAGAAACTGACAAAAAGAAAACTGAAGGGTAGAAAACCATGAGCATGCATTTGGAAACTGAGCACTTTCTCCTTAAGAGATCAGAAGCAACAATATCTTACTAACAGGCTGAACCGCTACTTTGTAAGCTTAATTCACATGTCATAGAGCCGAACTCTGCAACAAATAGACAAATATCTGAAGTTAATTAATATTTTGAAAGCGCTTAAAAATTTTATTTCAAAAAAATAAATAAAATTATGTTCTTGCTAAAATAAGGAATGGAAGCTCAAGAAATGTTTCTTCTTATTCTCCTGAAAACTGAAAATAATGTATCTAAAGGATGCAATGTATTTAGCTTTTGTATGGTTGTGAGATTTAACATCTTTGACAGGACAACATCAGTTAAAAGTGACTTTAATCAAAATTGTCAGGAAAATACATTGACCTACAGAACATGAACTGGAGAGTTTAAGGTAATGAGAAAAGAAGAAATTTCTTAAGTTATACGGGTCATATACGAGTAGTGTTACTACTTTAGTGGAAGATACGAGGTTACACTCATAAACTAGACATGTATCTCGCATAGGGAACAAAATTATTATACGCCTGGGGGGAGGTAGTCTGTGTATAAAAGAAGCCCCTTGGAAAACCAAGAAAGAAGTTAGTCTAAGGGTTATGCCTTTGTGACGGCGCGAGGTGGACACAAGTGATAAAGTATGCGACAGCGGTCTGTGGTAATAGAGTCGGATTCCACTACCAGAGAGTGAGTTAGTCTAACGGATATGCAAATGTACTCTGTGAATGAGTAATGGCATTAAAGTAATAAAACGAAAGGCAAGAGCATGACTAACAACAAGACCGCGGTGTTCCCCTTGTCTTCCTCTTCCATCTGTGGCGACGACAGTGTTTTTGCAGCGTGCGGATGTCCACGCGACACGTCACGGCTTTCTCTGAAGTGTCGTGGCCCGCTGCGTCACATTTTATGCTTAGTTCTCAGGGCATCATTTTTTGCAGTAGGACTCGTGTGTTGACACATTAATTTCTTATCCGACATTATTGCACTGTAATTCTAAAATAATTGTATAATTATAGTATAGGAAATTTCCCTTCTAACTGACTGACTAATAAAGTTGCAATTAGTAAAGTCTCACGAAAGATTTGAAATATGATACAGACATCAAATGTAAGGAGAATTAGAATAAATAAGACTGTGCTAGGTTTCCAAACTCTAACGCCGTGAACATGTTTGTAAAAGCTAGGAAGCCTAGACTAGTTTAGCCTTTACGCTGGTTTATTACAGTCAGATAATTGACACCCTTTACGACTGAACGTGTAACAATTCCTTTATTTGCAACAGACCTTTTTACTGAGATAAAGAAAATTATTTTAATTCATTGCTTTAGCCACAAGTCACATAAAAATTTGTTTTTACTCGAAACTTATATCCAAAATGGTGAAACGAAGACAAAATGGGAAAGAAAATTCTGGGAGTTGTAGCATATCTCTATAATAAATGGGTCTTCAAATATGATACATTGTGATTGCAATTTCTCCGATTCAAATTTCTTGTACATAAGACAATGGAAGGCCCCAAAAAATAAAATTCAGTAAAATTTAACGGCCTATTTTTACCGTCATAATGAAGAAAAATAGCGTCGAAAATTGCGTAACGCGCTAAAGAGAGATAATGTTCATGACATGTTTCATGCTGGTTGAAATGTAAACTACGGTCCACAGATCAGGAGGTGTTTCGCACAGGGTGAAGGCATATCTGGCGCGGGCTGGCAGACTGCTGGCTTTTGTAAAAACTACCGGACTGCTATTTGTAGCAACGACAGACTGTTCTACTACTACACACAGACAGAAAACATCAAGAATTTCGAGTAGCGTGTAGTGAGAATTTGCTCTGTGCCAACGGTTTCAGGCTGGGTAGTAGCAATTCGTCATTTACTGCGAAATCTTGTACGTGCGCATGTACCGTTATTCTAGCAGGGATCATCTCCTGGTCTATGGACCGTATTAATACTTTTCGTTTAAAATCGTTGATGTTGTTGTTCATATGTGTATGGGTAAATAAATCTTTTCGCAAATTGCTTAAAGAATCTTTGAGTGCCCCCGTTCACATTCCCATATTCACTACGACATGAAGATAGATAAAGAATCGGGTGCTGGAGAAAATTGCAGCATTAGCAGTTTTGTAGTTCACATTTTTACCAAATAATATTAGAGTGAATAATGGCAATGCTATTGTTAAGATAGTGTAATGAGTACTGTAGATAAAGTCATACTAAATACGAGTTAGAAAGAACTCTCTTTTCCTTCGCAGGCTTTCTCTTTGTTCCTCTTATTTTCATCTCTGTTTCCTCAATCTAATTCTGTTCAGCTTATGACGCATTCTTTTGAGACAGCCACTTACTTAACATCCCTAACCTACAGAAGTTACATCGTCACTAGTAACAAGCTTTGCCCCGAAAGCTATGTTAGTGCCCTCAGGGTTAACAGGTGTTAAATGAACTGGTAATTAGGCTTCATCCAAATGTCCTCTGCACTAAAGTAACTTGGAATGAAGAGCCTGCAATCAGGAAGTTGTACATCACCCTTGAAAATAAATCGCTGGTAGTCTAGAGAATAGGTTTTCTGCATGGCGCCCCACATTATCTGATGGGGAATGGAGACAGCATATGACGTTGCTGTCTCATAGTTGGGCGTTTGTATTCAGGAGGCAGAGGGCTGCTGAATGATAATTGATAGATGTCTCTCTTTTTTACACCGAGAGAACTCTTACTGCCATTCTTTTGATGTCAGGGCTGCATGTGTCGCAGCAGTTACGCCTAAATGCGCGATCGTCACGGCATTGTCCTTTGCTTAAGAGATGTCTTGATAGTTTGTGCTGTCTTTACATATTGCAGACACATACATAGGGGCCTGCACCGTCAGTCTGTGTGTCTTCCTAGACGCAAGGAATTTAGATTAAACTGGCTGTTATAAGCTCATACACGTTTTCTTTTTACACATTTAATCCATACACATAGCGCGTGATGATAGGTCTCTATTTCAGCGATAGGTCCAGCTGAAAATAATAGTCTGAGCTATTTTCATATAAAAACAACAATTTTTAGCCAATAAAGCTAAGCTGCCAGCTGAAAGTAGTTTTCTTTCCTAGCATGTTTTATTGAAATCTATGTATGCAGGGCGTGAGCCACTAGGAAAGTGCATTTTAAGTGCTCTAATATATCGTGGCTTCTAACATCAATCGTTGCCAGAGATAACATCTACTCAAAGCTCATTTCGTGCACAGACGCCTGAAAAGTGCTCGGTCAGGCACTCAGACAGCTTATAAGTAGTTATGCAGCGTCTTCTTAGTGAATCCGGAATTTTGATTTATAAGGCATTTTGAGTTTTTGTACGACGTTAAAAGTCAGTGCTTTTTTGTATAAATATGCCGTTATTCACCCGTTGACAGTAGGTAGATTTTAAAATCCGCCTTGTTTTCATATTGAAAAATAAAAAATTGTTCATAATGTAATGCTTCGGAATAAAAATAACAGCTAACTCTATTTTTATCTGGTTCTGTGTTCACAACATTCATCTAACATGTCACTGCCAATAAAGGTGCCGATACGTTGTACAGTTGCTCACGTCATGAATAAAAAATCTGATAGAACCGACAACCAAGAGAAGGCTGTGCTTTTCATCTTGCAATGTCAATATCACAAAGCCAGTCCAGCAGATTCAGGGACAGTAAGGGGGCACGGGGCCGATATTTTCGGAGTAATTTCTATTCGCTCAGATACAAAAGTTTCAATCAAGCAACTGGATTATGAACGGGTAAAATTTCATCCTAATACTTATTTACGTTATTGTAGGTTGAAAGTACAACGCAACTGATCATAAAGTCCCATGTTTTACATTTGTCTTGGCCTTCCAACTGACTTCCATACGAAAATTAATGAGGAATTTTGTTGAGCTCATACTGCCATATTCTCCATGATTTCAGTACAGTAATAGTTAACCTGCAGGCCTATAAGCACCAACCCCCCCTCCCTGCCCCCCGTGTTACGTAGAGCACTATATTAATTTGACCGCGGCCTGCAGCATAATTATTTTCAAATATTTTCATGAAACCTACTTCCAGACACTTGTGATTTATGCCCTGCAGTCCAGACAAGTGCCACGTTATACAACCATACAAAGGTTCTGAGGCAAGTGTTGGCCATAGAAATTGATTGTATAGACATTCCGGAAGTAGGCTATATAGATTAAAACTTTTTTTGAACTGGGTATTGTCCTTAATTTCTTTCTTTCTCGATAACTTACTGTCGGTTTGCTATTCGTAACTGTCCTCAGTCGTTGTTTTGTTATTGTATAGCAGTTTAACAGACTGAACGAACGTCTGCCAGCTGACGGGTTACACGAATCCTTCTAAGGCTTAAAACGCAGAGGGGCTTATGAAACCTTTCTTAAGCATAGGTTGCTAAAAAATTTATAGAGGGAACTGAGCTATCATAAAATTAATATGGACTATCACACCGCCTCGACCCTCCTCAGCCCAAATCAACACCACACAGCAGAATCCTCCTTGTGAAGCTGATAGTCATTCAGCTGGTTAGGGAATGTCCCGTTTTTTATTGAACTAGATGAGCCAGTATCGTATTCTAAAGAAACACGCGAGTGGACAATATATTGAGCTATTTGACTCCAGCCTACATAACATAAAATTCTGTTTATAGAGAATAGGTTTTAATATTGTTCTGCCTTCTATTCCTAGATGTTTGCAAGTGGCCTCATTGCTTCAGACTGCCCAAATAAAGTGTTGCTTGCCCTTCTCTTTTCCCCGTATAGGTTTATGTGTTGTGTCTCTCCACCAGTCGTTCCTTCTTGACTGCTTATCCTAACAATATCTGGTGAACAGCACATATTATAGGGTCTTCATTGTGCAGTTCTGTCAAATCTTCTGTTACTTTCTTCTGTCAGATTTATATATTTTTCTCAGAACTTTCTTTTCACCACAATCATTCCAGAACTTCAACCAGTCACCTCACACGGGCCATAAGCAGCCCGCCTGCATATGTCTGCACATAAAAGCCAAAGAGGCCAACGTAACAGGCTACGCTGTAACAATAAGCTAGTTTCCTGTTGCACGTAATGCTAAAGCACAATTTTCGTGGGTGGCCCCTTGTAGGTGCTACATTGTGCAATGCTGGCCTAAGTGAAATCTGCTGTCAAGTACTACGTGCCACGTGCCACGGTGTATCCCAGCCACTGCTGACGTGCACAGAGGTCAACTCACCGGGGTCCCATGTGAATTTTAATTTGCGTGTTTCATTGTCCAGCAATGAAGCTAGCTGGTACCGTTCCTCCACTGCAAGTATTTAATGCTTGCCACTTTCATTGCTACTAATTGTCAGGCGGGTAATGAGTTGCGGAACTAATTGGAGTAACAGCAAAATTTATCTGATATTTGATAAATATAGACTGAGATGTTTAATAACACTTTCTTATGAAGACGAAATGCGCTGTCAAGAGCCGGATTATCAGTGTGGGAGTAATTCAAGGAGTTGTCTGGAGTAACAGTAGGGTTTAATTTGTAAACCTGTTGGGTGCGTACGTATGAATGAAGTAAACCCTTGTACAATTGTTTTCGATTAACGCTGATATGATATCTCAAAATCGCTTGCAAATGTCACAGAATGATTATTGCTGAAAAAAGAAATAATGAACCCAATAAGAAAACAACTTGAATTAGGCGAACCAAACGAAGGCAGTGAAGTTTAACTGGAATTGAGCACGATATTTGTCTGTTGGTTAATTTCGGTCGGTGGCGGCTTCTTAGACTGCAAAACGCAGATGCATGCAATACAGGCTGCTGTCGTATGCTGGCATGTGTAATGCCGAGAATTACTACATGGGCCGCGGGCCATGAGTTGCTATCTACCCTCATTCTTGTACGGTTGTGCTATTCAACTACTGGGCAGAATGTGTAGTTCCTGGTTGTAAATAGGCCTAGCCAGGTTATGAGAGACCGAAGTCGGCAGGCTTCTAACTTGGAATCAGAGCAGGCCTTACTGCAACCAGGAAGCAAACTGTGGGTGCAGCAAAATTATAGCTTAAAAAACCCGGAAAATGTCAGAGACGGGGTCAGAAAGGGACTTGCTAGAGGCGACTATGCCGGTCAGACGTCGAGAAGTTTAAGAGCAACTATTAACAGTCCTTCGAGCCTGATACAGCTTCACAGAATGGCTTTGGCCGCAATCATCATCGCCTTGCTGCTCCGCTGTACACCAGGTATCATTGCCTCAATCTGCTGAGGGGTGAATTGGCACTAACTGACTTGAGGCTCAGATTCCCTGTGAGGGCTTAGGTGATTGAATCACATACTGAACATATGTAGTTCTTATGAGATTCTTTTTTCAATATACAGTATTTGTGGTTTAAACAAGACTACTGCTTTTGAGAAGTAAGTGCACCCTTATCCCTGCCCAAGGCGCTAGCCATAGACTTACCTACGCTGCAATAGTAAGCACGCTACCTAACCTGGCGGGAAACAGGAAGTCGAACTAACGGGAGCTAGCAGGGTTGTCCATCCAGACGCCAGTCATTAGGGCGAATATAGGCGGGCATCACACTAGTGCCAGCGGCCGGATCGCGCCGGCCTCTGATCACTGCAAACAGTGGCACTGGCCGGATAAGTGCCGGCGCTGACCACTGCAATGTGATTTATGAATGATGGGCTCGGAGGGCGTTGGAAGGACATGGAAGTGGGCATGGTATTGTGAGGGCACTGTCAAGGCGTTTGTCAAAATGTACTGCAGAAAGTCACAAAAACTGCGGCCATGGTAATCGATGAAAAGGCGATACTCGAACCAGGAATCTCCTGAAAAGAAGTCTTGGGAAACTTGTACGCACTTTGAGTGTATGTTTCCAAATACTCGTACGCCGCCCTCTCGTGTTAGTGCCTCATTTAACTTAATGTTATTTATTTCAGTTGCAAGTCTATAACTGCAAGGTTAACCAAACCACAAATACCATACTGTGTAACTGCTTAGAAAAATGGTTTGTTAATTTTGTCGGATATTTCATAAACTGTGCCACATTTTTAAATAGTTTCAGATAGGAGTTTTAGACCCTAATGACGTCTGTATTTTACACTGTTTGCAAAATGAAACTCTAAGGAACGGCCATAAATTTAGAGTCGGCTTTCATGTAAAACGATTGTATTTTACCAATATGGTGAATAGAGAGACGTTGAATGATCCTTGTCCGTAATTAAGCATCACCTTACAGGCATGTGGAGTGAGCGTGTAGCTCGTTTGATGTTAAAAATTTTATGTACATTTTCATTTGGATGTTTTTCAAGGCTGAATTATTATTTAAATGGGGGAGGTCTTTGTGATAATATGGCAATATATTTAGATGCCAAAAAATAAATTGACATTAAATCATACTCATCGAAACATACTTTTTAACATTCCTTAGCCCTTTAAAGCACAGTTTTGCGTACTTATCATTACTCAGGAGTAAATCTTTGGCCTTAAGGGCCGGGTGGTTTTAAATATTTCTGGGCGAAGCTTGCAGAGAAACACGCAGAGCCTTTCAAAGTGTAAGTCTGTATCACTGTCCACTGGCAGCTGTCTGCTAGGTATTCAGTTTATAACAAGCCTGGAGTCAAATTTGTTGCCAGATCTAACTAGACTGCATACATAATAAAATTATGTTTTGCGTAACAGAATTAACTCGCCCTCACAAGCTACGCCAGCACTTCAGCCCATTGTAATTTTAACTGTAATACGTCGGCTATTGGTCATACATATTTAGTGGTCTGACTTCTACTTCCGAAAATACTACAAAGCTCAGAGTCTTATTCTTAATAACCAACCGTGTTTATACCACTTGTTTTAGCATCGCTGTACCCGGCAATTGGCGACACACTTGTTCAAGGGTTTCATAGTCCCAGAAAAAACAGCGATTATTTCCTTACGCGTTAGTAACTGACTGATATTTGTAATGCAGTAGCATCTTTTTGTAAAGTAAGAAATGAATATTTGGGTTACTATGTAGATGAATTTCAGTCTTGGAAAAGTTAATAGGATTAAAGTAAGTAGACAGGAAGTTTATAATTGCTAATTGGATGTGGGAGAAGGAGTCATCAACACAAGCTTCCTCTGAGTCATGTTCGCCATCTGTATAATTTCTGAGGTTAAGCAGAATGGAATTTTTCTTATAATTTAACAACTCACTCTTTCTTTCACTTGGCCGTTTTCAAGAAAACAATGGTGAAATGTCTGTGTGGTCACTGCACGTAACTGTAACACACATCTAAGACAGGCAATGGCGTAAGTATGAAAACTTTTTAACAGAAGAAACGTACTCAGTTTATACCGTATATGTGTATTGCGGTAGACTTCATCGGTACTGGAGAACCGTAAATGTTGCAATTAAGGAAGGGATAGAAATTGTAACGAAGCAGGAATGCAACATGACTCTACCACTTCCCGATGCAGCAAAACCCACATCCGCCCAAAGCACCTTGCCTGGAAACCGAAAAGAAATGTGACGTCAATACACAAGAACACAAAGGAGTAACAGTACAAAAATGGGAGGAAAATTAATGTGCGTCTGAAGGAAAAGGTCTTCTCTATCCCATCACTTGCACTCTCGGGATAACCCGTGCAGAGCTGAATGCATGTTGTTTCTACTCAGACGTTCATGCACTGTGAAGAGTTGACCAGCAGCATGGTTCGGACAAGATCCTGCTGACTCCATGGTACGTAGTTCGCATAAAGCTGACAATCCCTCAGTCCCGCTTTTTATGGGTTCAGAATTTTCATCACAACTTCCAGATTTCTACCCACCAGTGGACCCTACCTTAAGCGGTCAGATCTAATCTGCACCATCATATTTGAAGATCAGTTTCAATAATATCCATCAGTCTATGTCTTGGTCCCCCAGATGATCTTTCTTTTCACATTTTCAGGCTAAATCTACGCGGTCTTCTCACCACCGCCATGTCTACTTCATGCCTCTGCTTCTTCCTCGTGGACTGTATGATCTTATTAACATAATATGAAAAGTATCCAGATCCTGAACCGTCTCATTTGGGTCAACACCAATCTCTCGTTTCTGTTATTACTTTCTTTCGAAAGGGAAATTTACTTCTAGCGACCCATTCAGTATGTACCGCGGATTCTTTCCTGGCTTGAAGTGGTTGGGCTTGAAGTTGACTATCCCATCTACTGCCGAGGTTAAGAATGAGCAGAAATCTGCCTTCTCTTTTCCTTATGCTTTCTTGGCTTCTACTGGCACAAATTTAGATTTTAAGGTAATTGTTCGCAATAGTGTGACTCACACAACCAAAACTGATAACCTATATTCATGGTAGCAGCGGCAAAGAGTATCTACACAATGAGTATCCACGGATTTCACGGTCGCAGTTTTATACTTTTGAGGTTATTTAGAAGTCACTTAAATTTCACTTATTCACACCTTGCAACGCACGTAGACTTTCCCTGGAGTCATGTGTAAAGTTCACGTCACTCTCTGATCACAGACATAAACCAGCTGGAGCGGTAGCGGTGCCTACTGTTCGACGTCTGTCGGTCTGTCTGTCCGGTCACAGCCCTCGAGTACTCGGAAGCTTCAGTCCATTTGGAACTCGCGAGTGACAAATGTCAGATCAGTCCGTGTCACGACAGCTGCACATAGTACAGCGATTGTAGTCGCCTGGCGACTGCCATCCAGCTATGCCTTCCCAAGTTCGGAGTTTACACTCCTTCCCATCGTCTTCGATAAGGATCCGATGTGACCGTCACAAACATAAACACCAATAACTAGCCACTCCAACGACAGAGGTCTGTCAGCAGCAGGCCTGCAAGTGGGCTTTTTACTCCATCTTCTAGCGGTCGCGCTGTGCCTCGGGGTGTCAGTCGCCGCTAGCGGTCGCGCTGTGCCTCGGGGTGTCAGTCGGCGGTATCTCATGGCGGAGGTCTGGGTTCGAAGCTAGATTTAAAATATGTAGTAAACAATGTGTAACTGGGACAGGCTTTTTTCCAATTACTCCGTTTTCCTTTGTAATTATCATTCAGCCATCGTTCCGTATTCATTCTTCCATTCACTTATCTATCATCGACGATCTTTCCATTTATAGCAATTTATCTTTCAAGAATTGTTCCATACGTCCCTGTGTCTCTTTACGTTCAGTCACATAAGAACCACACCCTCGTCTTCCTTACGCAGGGGGCATCTTCCCTTTTCTGCACCTTGCCTTGTATCTCTTAGCTTCTAAACTCCCCATCTAAACCATCCCAACCCAATTCTTTCAGTCGAATTACACACGCATGCACGCGCACACACACATATATATCACCCACGTTTTTGTTTCGTGTTCCAGTATGAGGCTAGAAATGTCTTTTCTTTCATTTTTTCTCTGTTTGATTGTCTTTTAATATCGTTACGCCTCGTTTTAATTATCTGACATGTATTTTTCAAATCACTCCCATCTCTGTCTAACCAATTGTGACCTAGGCTAGTTCTATAAAATTCTTCACTTAGGTTTCTTGCCCACCTATCATGTTTTGGGTTTCCTACCCGCCTCTCTGTCATTACAACACTTTAACAATTTATCTTGTTTCATTGACAAAATCATGTACCAGTATTTTATTATAATACAAAGCATCTTGCAAGTCTTACTTTCTCTACAAATTTATCACTCTGCTGCTCCATTTGCTGTGATCCTTAAGCTTCTTGTGACCTCCTCACAAACTCTCCCCCGAATTTTATTAATAATTTTCCCATGTCTCTTTCACACACCCTATATCATTCTCGATTTACAAATTACTTCACATATATTTTCTAAAACTGTTACATTCATAATAGTTACTCTCATTATATATTTGTCCGTCCCTCTTAATATACGTTAGCCTTTCGCTTTTATATTTTCTTCTTGTCTCCTCCATTTCTCCGGAATTTCTGGCTTTACCTCTACATAAATAAATTATTTTACTAACTCCAATCTTTGACCGCACATATACCAACATTATCCTATTTCAGTTTTCTTCATTTGTGAATGCAGTTACTTAGTTTTATTAACGTTACATTTTAAATTCCATGCCTGAAAATGTTTCACAGTCTCGTCCATAACTTTTTGCAAACCGTTGATGTTAGATGACCCAATTGCTAAGTCATAAGTCAACAGTAATGCAGGTATCGTTTGATTTCTCACTACTGATGCTTTTCTAAATCAATAAAGCCCCACTGTACACATCCGCCTTTGCCTCTTAAATACCTTAGAGAGTTCCAAATATCTCTTGCCGCTGACAAGCGTTCGGTTGTCCTCTGACGCTATATATATGTGGTGCAGCTTATCTTGTCCGTCTCCAATCATGTAAGAAATGACCATTAAAAGGCGGGAAAGTGAAAGTACTTTTATATCCAGTGCTCCCCATGGACGGAAGTGTTATTTTTTGTAGGTTTTCAGGCTTCATTCATCGTGTCGTGCTGGTATGAGTAGCATGCAGATGACAGTATGGAGCATTTCTGGGGGAAAAAAAGTGACACAGGAAAGCAGAGTTAAGGAGGCGAAAGCACTTTTCTATTCAATGCTCCCCATTTTCCTAACAAGCATTGTTATTTGCATGTTTCCCATGCTTCACCTATTTGTTCTTCTGGTAATCCTTGATCTACACGTTTCTGTTACAAGAAACACAAAGGGGCGAAGCCTGGGAACTGAAAGGCAGAAATAAACCTGAATTGTACTTACAGGTTCATTTCGTGTCTCGCAGAAAACACACGTCGTCTCTGTTTATCACTGCTAATTCCGTGCATTGTCATGATACTAACTGTTACATTAAAACCAACTACATGCACTCTATACTGTTTTTATTGTTTTTCCCTTCACTCCGACATGTTTCGAAGTACGGAACATCATCTTCAGGGACTGCACCAAAAATGTTTTACATCTGCTGGCAGGCACGATGTGTTGTCTTCTTTTGTTGCATTCTTCTTTTATGGAGTTGTACTAGACACTTAAATGGTTAAAAACACTGAACTTGTTGCGCTAAAATTCGATTTAAAACTTAATAGAAGAGGTTCTACAGGTAGCTGTGTCGCAATCCTTGCTTGTGCGATATGTCAGTTGTGTGACACTGTGCGATATGTCAGTTGTGTGACACTGTGTGCTATGTCAGTCGTGTGACACTGTGCGATATGTCAGTCGTGTGACACTGTGCGATATGTCAGTCGTGTGACACTGTGCGGTATGTCAGTCGTGTGACACTGTGCGATATGTCCGTCGTGTGACACTGTGCGGTATGTCAGTCGTGTGACACTGTGCGATATGTCAGTCATGTGAAACTGTGCAATATGTCAGTCGTGTGACACTGTGCGGTATGTCCGTCGTGTGACACTGTGCGATATGTCAGTCGTGTGACACTGTGCGATATGTCAGTCTTGTGACACTGTATGCTATGGTTGAAATATTAATCCTATGAACAAATGATATATGCTTAATTAAATTAAGTGAAAGACAATAAAAACAGTGTATATTGCATCTAGTTGGTTTTAATATGACAATTACTACACGCCGTCTCTGTTATTAAAACAAAACACTTAATGACGTGTAGGGAAATAATTACGCTTCGTGCTGAGGTCCATACAAATCACAGAAATGCATTGTATAGGCAGCATGTAGAAGTCCTAAATGTTCAGCTTGGTGGTATCTAAAGTAATCACTCTGCCTTGAAAGCTTAAACAGAGTACACAAATTATGAAGCGCCTCCTGTAATTTTGTTACTTGTGTTTTTACTCGCGTTTCATAGTTACATGTAGCAAAAAATAATGATATGTATGCAAAGTGTCAGGTGTGTATAAGGCATAGAAACAGCACAGTTGTCACTTTCGTACACTACCTAATCCTTAAATTAATGTACCTTTCAGCAGTCGACGTAAACAACCTTCCGTATAAGGAGAAGTTAAACTGTTGCTACTGTGGACAGTAGGCCTAAGCTGTTTGTACACACTCCTACATGCAAGACAAAGGTCGTGCAAGGCAATATTTATTTATCTGCTGTTTACATTCACCAACAGAACAAAAGAGTAAGTACATAGCGACACACTCACGCAATAGGCGTAACTTGAATGCATGTTATAGAATGTAATATTTTCCTCGAAACTTTCAAACACACGGCCTTTTTTCTCAAATAAATTCCCCGTACAAAAGCTTAATGATATATCTAAAAGTTTTAAAATGAGGTACAAGAAAGAAAGAAATGACGTCATTAGTCGTTATTTTTCTACTCTGGTATGGACGTTCAGTTCGCCGTTTGAAGTTTGGGTAAATGCAGGGATTTATGTAGCATAGAATAAAATGGAAATATGTTAACGAATGGCAAATAGTTAAAGATTTGGCAGGAGAGGCTCGCAGTCTGTTCGCAAGTGCTATTATAACATCCCTATTGGATCCGCCCCTTCACATGTAGAGAAATATAGCCTTGTGGTCTTCACGCTCCCACAACAGTCTGTCGTACCGTATTCCACCTTTAAAACAAACAGTTTCTTTTCTCTTTCCTTTACTGTTTCTTTCCTTCTCGTGTCTCCGTCGTTCTTTCGTTGTTCCTCCGTCCCTTACCTTCCTTTCTTGAGACCCTTCTCTTCTTTCTTTCTGTTGTACATTTTGTGTACACTAATTTGGTAGAAGCTGAGGGCGAATGCACCTTTTCAGAAAAATTTAAGGGAATAAATTACATAAACACAAACCGAATAAAGGTAAAATTTATACTCTCCTACCTCAAATTCTTGTTATTGTTATCTATTTCCACATTAAAAACTTTTTGTTTATTAGAGGCAACTTTACAGTTAGTTTTACTGCATAGCCTGCTTTATCTGGAAGACAGTAATCTTCAAATAAGTCGAGTTTCAATTTAACTTATTTTGTGTTTTGAACATGATTTCACTGTACCAGTTTTATCCATGTGTCATTCATTAGTCATCCAGATAGCTTCAGCAGCCTGATTCAAATGTCCTTTGATCTACGTTCCGTGTCTCAGTTACCTAACACAAAGCTCTTTCTTTGTTCAGTTATGCGCACTGAATTTACGTAAACAACTATTCTGTTTTCTTGACCGATATTGAATTCTGAGCAAACATTTACACAAATCAGGCCAGTGATTAATCGGGAATCACGTTTCTACGACGGAAGTTGTGACAAATCTAGCCAGCTACACGTGCACTTCTTGGTGACCTGTAATATCGGAATGTAAGTACGTGGATTATTGGTCATGTGCCTGTAACCTGATTCATTTCAAAGTGGCGCCAGTCCCGCTGTGCTGTTTTACTCAAGCACATTGTCGCATTTTTCTCCTGAAAGTCTCAGGGCAAAGTGAAAATCTGTCCCGCTTCTGGTAACATTCACAGTGCCGAGACTGATCAGATCAACGGCAAGGAAATATAATGAGAGCGACGAAAATATGGAGTTATACTCGAGTTTTTATATCATTTCGTCCACGGAGTTACTCCCCTGCTGGTAGAGACAAAAAGCCACTACTCCAACTGTGACGGGAACTAATTTCTTTCTAAATACTTCACGTTAAAAATGTCAATTCAAACTGCATTTCAAGAATACTTAAGCAATACTTTGTCGGTAAATTTTGTTTATGTTGCATCCTTAGAAGTTGATACTAAGAGAGGGGAGATATAAATACTTACATAAAGAAATTAATGAAATATTGTGAAAACATAGAGTGCGATAATGTCATGAAAAATAAGATATGATATGAAGAACTATTTCCAGTTTATCTTCATGTGTTCGATATGAAATCTCTTGAGAGGTATCAGTAATGTGCTTTAGGACTATTTCCATTGCCACAAATCACTCAGACTCGACGTTTCAAAAACAATCTCTTTTCGTCATCAGGTGTACTAAAAACCTGAGACACAGTAATTGGCTGTCTGAGTGATTTGTGGCACTGGATGTAGTCCTAAAACACGTTAGTGATACCTTGCATGTGGCACCATTGTCGAGGAATTTTAGTGTACTTTGAAACCCTTGGTTCCTGTGCAGATGTCCAAACCATGCCCTGCTTCTTCCCACATTAGCTGTATCACATCTCTGTCCACTTTTTAGCCGCCCATGTGATGCTGATAAGTTGTTCCCTGCCAGAGGAACCGAAGAATATTCATGGCACCATTACAGTTAAACAGGACGACGCACCGCCACGTTTCCGCGCAGAGGTCCGTGCATTATGCGTACGAAGTGTTTCGTTGTTCGTATGTTGGCTGTACGGTACCTTTGCATGGACCTCGCTTTCCACAGCTGTAACAACTTCAGATTTAGTCTCTGTTGATTCGTGAAGGATGAGGGAAATTGCACGTTCCTCCGATGTCTACGGCCCTAAATCTCTTTCAGATTCTCAAGGCATAGGCGGTAAATGGGTAGGCAAGGAATGAAATGATACGATTCTGGCTGTCTTAGAGGTAGGAGGCCTGTTACAGGCCCGGGACAGCTCGATAAGTAAAGTTACCTCCTCCACACTGGTCAAATGTGGCTCGACTTTTAGTTCAACCAGAGTACTAATTTCGTAGAGGAAAACTTTTCAAAGTCCAGTAGCCTGTTAGCTAGTAAGAAAATTCTGTATCATTTGTAGATGTGGATGACTTAATGTGTTCATAAAAGCAAAAGCTGTGCCCTATGTTAAAGCAGATAAATCCAAAAACTCGGTCATATCCTATGGGTTTCCACTTTAATATTATCCTTTCATTTAGATCCATAATCATATGGACATTCCTGTTACACTACAGAACTTCAATATTTTTACTGAATTCAATAGCAGAGTTGTATACAATAGGCGATCTGGTTGGTATACACTATCAGGAACTTCTTTTCGCAAGATGATAAATGTGAAATTAGAACGCAGGGCCGCTCTATGGCTGTTTCAAATCTACTTCCTTCCACACTTACTTGACTCCCCTTTATATTGGGCTATGATAGAATAGCATCACGGCATTCAACTAAACTCTTCTCAAGTTTCACCGAACTGAAAGAAAGAAATAAATGGCTTCTAGCGGGGTGTTTAAAGGCTCGCCACGCAACAAACCGCGGCGATTCGTTTCTTTGGAGGCGCAGATGTGGAAATAAGACACTAATTGAATTGTCAATCATTTGGAGGTTATTTTCAGCGTCGAAACAGCTAACAAGTATTTCGGAAGTTTGTATCAATTACACAGTGTCGTGACCTCGAACGGTGAGTGGCCGTTCTCGCCAAACCTGTGTGTAACTGTTACGTGTAAATACCTCGAGAAGCCAGAAAATTGAATTGGATTTAATGGTGGACAATTTACGCTTGCCCTAATGCATACTGCAAGCACATGACGCTACTGTTTACCGCAAGCTTCGAAATGCTCAGTCTTCTTATGTGTGAAGAAACATACCATGTTCGTCTGTGTCCGGCCATGTTCGTCTGTGTCCGGCCATGTTTGTCTGTGTCCGGACATGTTTGTCTGTGTTCGGCCATGTTTGTCTGTGTTCGGCCATGCTTTTCTGCGTCCGGCCATGTGTGTCTGTGTCCGGCCATGTTTGTCTGTGTCCGGCCATGTTTGTCCGGCCATGTTTTTCTGTGTCCGGCCATATTTTTCTGTGTCCGGCCATGTTTATCTGCGTCCGGCCATGTTTGTCTGTGTCCGTCCATGCTTGTCTGTGTCGGGCCATGTTTGTCTGTGTCCGTCCATGCTTGTCTGTGTCCGGCCATGTTTGTCTGCGTCCGGCCATGTTTGTCTGTGTCCGTCCATGCTTGTCTGTGTCCGGCCGTATTTGTCCGGCCATGTTTTTCTGCGTCCGGCCATGTTTGTCTGCGTCCGGCTATGTTTGTCTGTGTCCGGTTACGTTTTTGTCCGACTATGTTTCGTAGCATGAAATTTTAAACATTTTCACTTGAGGAGCAAAGTTTTTTGCAGCACGATAATTGCGTCGCCTAATTATATTTCTACGTCATGTTTGAGTCCGTATATGGAAGTGTTATAATGTGTTACTTTTTGGTATTTCTCTATTAAACGTTTCAAGCCGACATGTTATAGCCCAGGCCTGCTCAACCTTTCAGGTGGCTTCAGTCAACTTCGGAAAAATGCACAGATTGAGGAATGAATAAGTAGCCTCTAAGTGTAATTAGGCCTATATGTATAACTTTGCCGGTATACTTTTCCATAAGTCATTGACAACAAAGATATAATGACGATAATAGCTAAAAGAAATAAAAATGCAATTCACAACATAGGCCAAGGTTTTGCTACTTTTAACTGATTTTTACAAAACGAGTTAGTAATACAATATATATCGCCGTAAATGAACAACTTGAAAGGTTTGAAAACTGCTTCCGCGTTCTATGTCGGCTTTGCAATGAGCGTCATTTTGCATCTATGGCGTTTGTTACAGATTTCCCGCGCAGCGTAACTGTAGCCAGCTGGTTACTACCCAGAAGTTCTCCCACTTCGAAATCAATTTCTAGGCCTACAGCATGCAGTCTTAGCGAGGTTATCCAGTATTGCGAAGGAGTATTTCTTCTCTTTGTTTGAGGCACGTCGGCCTTCTATTTCAAATGTTTGTTGTCATCCAGCCAGCTTATATGGAACATGCCGTTTCACTTAACACACACGCTATTCGTAGCGGAGCAAAGACAGACGGACAGACACGACCTTCCCATTGTCTGTTTTATTTATGTACTTCGTGCAGATAGTGGAGGAAAACCACTGAAAGTCTCAGCCAGACAACCGGTATAACTAACGAATTAACTACATGGAGCAGAGGCCTTCTTGAGAAGCTAACAGTTTCTCAGCTAGTCAAGAAGTTCCCCGCATTTTGTGGAATCCGGAAGTTCATTACCGTATTCATAAGAGCCCGCCACTTGTCCCTATCCTGAGCCAGCTCAATCCAGTCCATGCCGCATCCCACTTCTTGGAGATCCATTTTAATATTATCCTCTCATCTACGCCTGTATCTCCCAAGTGGTCGCATTCCCTCAGGTCTTCCCACTAAAATCCTGTATGCAGCTCTCTTTTCCCCCACACGTGCCACATGCCCCGCCCATCTCATTCTTCTCGATTTGATTACCCAAATAATATTTAGACAACCGGTATCCGGGATGAAATTCGAACCTGGAACGTGTTAAACATAAAGCAGGTTTGTTTAAATAGTTCATTTTCGTAACGTACACTAATGTTCATCCACAGGTAGGTCGTATGACGTGAACACGTTGGAGGAAACTGTAGTGTGCCTAAAATCAATACGCTATATACGTGCAACAACGGAGATTAGTGTACTTTGATGGCGTAAACAGATTTCGTTAAAACAAGGCAGACACACATATACCTGTGTCTTCTACGATTCTATAACGGACTGAAAAATAAGCACGTCCTTCAGTGTGGTCACAGAATTTCATAGAGTCTGCTTTGCTCCTTTTATCTGGATGTATGTCACGGTTGCTTCGTGCTAACGAAGATTCACACAAAAGCCGATATGGTGATGATGAGGTTGCTGCGGCTGCTGAAGAGGGTGGGACGGTGACATTTATAAAAAGCCATGCAAACATTCAGACTCCGTGCGAGTTTCGAACTCGCAGTCAGCTAGTATTAGTGTTAGAACGCGACGCTCGCTGAGTTGGCAAGCATTTCCGGTGACTGGCGGGGGCACGTATCTTGACGTCATAGGGCTTCTGCACAAAGACGTGCGTATTGGAGGGAGGTGTCGCTGCCTTGTTGGCCTGTTGGCTTTCAGTCTGTCGATCTTCCTTCTTCTTTTATATTCATACATTCATGTCTCTTGTTTTCTCGCACTGTTTTTAATGCATAAATATCTTCATTTCACTTTTTATCTTCTATTCTTTTATCTTCATATTGTGCATACCGATGTGAGATGTTTATACAAAGTATAATGATAAACACAGTCTTCACAACTTGTAAATTGTATTAACAATTTATTGTAGATTAGGCAGCATGTTTCGGTCCTGTGAGGACCATCATCAGGCCGGTGTACGAGAATGGATAGATAAAACCTTGGAGATCTCGAAGGCGGTTGTTATATACTAGTCTGTTCTTTTATTTACTCTTTATCTGCATTTCTATTTTCTTTTTCTGTGTTTCTGTGGTTTAAATCTTTCAGTTTATTTGCATTTATTGTTTCTTTCTTTATTTTCTTGTGTGTTGTTTTCGTTTTTACTTTATTCAATTTTCCCCCTCTTTTATTTATTCATTTCATTAATTACTGACGTTTCTGAGGCAAGAAGCTCTGATACACGACGTTATGCACGGCCGCCGAGAGCGGGTGCGGGCTCCGAAGAAACAAGTTTTTCGGGCCTCCAGTAAGGGCGGACCGGCTAAAAATCTTTGCACTAAATCGGAAAGACTGACTATCAGTTGCAGAATGACTTGTGCTTGCTCTGAAAGGCTTAATCTGTACAATCGACAAACAGTGATACTACGGAGAAAGACAAAAACATATACAACACAGTCTGGCCCCGGGGCCCGGACCCCTTTCGGACTGCTGGGCTCCAGTAATTTGTACCTGCTTCCGCCGGATCTCGTCGGCACTGACGTCATGTCCCAGACGACCCGTAATTTGCATCGTTGCCGCTGTGAGAACGCCACACCATTGCCTGGTCATCGGCTGCACGTCTGTATTTCCCCCAGTCGCTACGGAACAGCAGCACGCATGGCAGTGCCTGAGAGATCTGTTCCGTAGCTTGGGCTATCGTGAAGGCTACACCAAGCATTGCGTAGGCGATGTTACTCATTGACGAAAACAAATATAGTAAGGTGAATGACCGCGCCAGTGTAAACACTCGTAACTAATGGTTTCCGGAAGTTGGTGTATACGTACAATGTTTGTGAGCGCAATCTACTTCCCTTTTCACTGCACTCCATTGTACACAACCCCAGATTGTTATCATTTAAACATGATTAGCAGTAGGATAAAATCTCCTAAGCTTATGGCAACATTCGGAAGATTTCGAATGTTCTTTGCGTGTCAGTCCTTTCTTTAGTCTGTTTTCAATAGCTCTAATATAAATGCCATGCAAAGTGTTGAGTGGGAAGAAATCCAGTTGGTATTACTTGGTTGCGTGACTTTGTTCCTTAACATCGCCATCAGAATACATTATTTCGGAAACATCCGTGCTCTGAATAGTCGTGTTCTGCGGAATACAATGCGACTGTCAAAGTCCGAAACCGAGTAGGGCTATTCACGAGTGCAGTTCTGTGAACCACCGTCACAACCATTTAGGACTTCCATTAAGGCAGTTTGTTCAAGCGTTCTTTTCAAAATGTGCGTGCAAGTGATGCCTTAAGGACACATCCTTTCTGTCAGTAACACGTTTCGTCTTCGGAACTAAGTATCGAGAACGCATGAAGTTTTAATTGGACGATTTACAGTGAAAAGCTTAATTTTCGTAGGTAATCGCCAATATAAATTTTACAGTCATTTTACACGAATCTCAAATCTCACTTTTTAAATTTCATCAAAGCTTATTACAGGAGCAAACGCAGATCTCAACCCGTCTATAAATTTTGTTTGAAGTATATTAATGCCTAAAGATACACGTACACAGTCGAACCCGGTTATAACGACATCGGTTTATACGACACCTCACTTATAGCGTCAGATATTTTGTGGTACCAATTTATTCGTCACAGTTAACTGTAACATTACACTCATCGGTAATAACGTCACTCGTTTATAACGACACGAAACACTCAGTCCGCTTCATGCCGTTATAACCGATTTCGACGATATATGTGTGTGTACATATATATATATATATATAAATCCAGTATATATAAGCAATTTTTCTCAATAAATGTCGCCTGTATTGCTCATTACCGTGAATGGATTATCATTTCATACACTTTTCTCCCGTTCTGTCTCTTTATAATGTAACTGATCTGTGACCACAACCGAACTTTATGGTGTGCAAAACCGATCTATAATTACTACTGTCTATGCTTTGGCATACGCGTGATCCCCAAAGTGTTTTCCTTGCGGTTCCACCGTAAATAACAGGTATAGGGGCAGCCAAGTTACGCGAGACTATCTTAACAAGTAAGGAATGATTTTAGTGCAGTTTACTTCAAGGTACCCCAGGCGAAAAACTGGCTTTTTCGCTGATTTACGGCAAATCAAGTTGGAGATTTATGGAGTACGAAAGGCTTGTTTCGTTTAAAGTTTAACCTCAATTCTTAGCACTTGTCGCAGTACACTAATAAACGGAGTTTTCTGCCTCATAATCGAGACTTACTTTTCAGTTCTCCTGAAGCTGAGTTATTGACCTTTCTCAGTTGTTAATAGTTTACCATGGAAACCGTGGCGATCTCGATTGGAAGGTGTAGGTTTTCGACCATTAATTCTCAATATTTCTGGCACTTTGGGCCTTCTACCAAGTCCCACCGATCCTCTAAACCCGTCCCCCAAAATTATATCACAAATAGATGTAACATTTAAACTCAAATATTAACAAAAAACACTTGCTTGGACTCCAAAAAATTACTGAGTCAATGTAAAAATTCCTTGCAAAGCTGTGGTTCTCTTAGCAGTAACGAAAATTAACCCTTTAAAGACGAAGCGTATCTGTTTTATATAAGGACTCAGTGCGTACCGCGCTGTAAACACTCTCCACTTCGGTTATAAAAACCAATCTCTTAATGTTTTATAAGGCAAAAGTTGCTGTTTGTTCTGAGATCCGTACAAAACACATAAACGCAATGTGGGCACCACGTAGAATTTTTTAATGTTAAACCTGGTGGTAAGTGAAGTTACCGCTAGGCTTTAAAAGGTTAAACTAATATCAGGGAAAACCTAAAAGACTCTGCTGAGCCGAATGGACTCATATCGACAAGTCCTCAGACAGAGCTCGTGGACCCCTGACTGAGAAGCACTGCGTTGTACCATTAGTCCGTATAAGCATATTTTGTCAAATGTTTAAGATATTCGATACAAATTTTTCCCTTCTAAAGTAGGAAGGCAAAGATAATCTCGCCGGCTACGCTGTGTCAAGGGACTCCAGAACTGATGAAGCGGAAGTAGACTAGAAGGGGAGGAAGGACCCGTTAGTGCCGCTTGTTATCTGTGTCGTGTTGTTCAGTCCGCCCTCATGTTCGCCTCAGGCCCGTGTTTCTTCGCGACAAGGCATTCTGGTGTAGAATACCTAAACATTAAGATACGAATATATCTGGCTTGCTTTTATCGGTGTACACTTGGCATTTGACTTTCAGAGAAAGGCGTGTGGTTACTTGATGTTTTTAAGTAGAGTACTAAAGAGAATGTTGGTATATAGCAGGAGTGAACCACAGATTCCTTATGTGGTCTAAGTTACGATGCTGTCAGTATCTGAGAGCAGACAGCAGGCAGGGGACCTTGAACGATGAATGACGTACTGGGAGGTATTTGGAAGGAACGAGCGATGTCCAGGTTCAGATATTTTTCTGTTGTTTGCCTGGGAGGAATGAGGACAGGCACGGAAAACTCAGTACAGCCTGTATTTTGCCCGAAATTCAAAACAGGAAACTTTCGAATAAACGTTCCGCGTGCTCATTGCACGACGTCTAATAAATATCGATTGATGTAGGTGTTATACAACACTGCTTCGCAGAAGGCACTGCAGTTCGTCCCTAATTTCGCACGAAATATGCTTCTCCAATATAAGGCAGGTCACGTTATTAATTTTTTTATTTTCACCTCGCTGTCGTAATTTCATATGTCAGATAGCATCGAACGAGCCTGGAAGATGACCGTGGTCTAGCAGCAAGAAGGTGTCCATAGCGACCTGTGTTAACGTGCTACCCTGCACCTTCGAGAAGATAATAACAAAACAGTAAAGAACCAGTTAGGATGGCCTACACTCCGACAGAAATGTTCACGAGCCTATCGTAAATACTGGCTCACAGCATTTGTCCTACATCATTCTCGTATTTGAGCCTTCTGTTTCTTCCTTCAGCTTGGTGGTTTTTCCATTTTTGCTGACAACCCATTGGTCTATAATCCACACTGTTTTCCCGCCTTTCCCTTTTCTCCCCATACACTTCTGTAAGTAGGCTATCCCCGTCAAATATTCTGCGAGAAAAGTTGTGATTAGGCGCTTTCGCAAAATTTCAGAAAGAAATTATTAGCTTCGTCATATCTATCTGACCGTCCGTCCGTCCGTCTGTCTGTCTGTCCGGCCGCTTGGAACAAACTTGTCTCCCAATAGACGGAGTTTATGAAATTTGATATTTGAGGATTTTTCGAAAATCTGTCGAGAAAATTCAAGTTTTATTAAAGTCTGACAAGAACAACGGGCACTTCATGTCGAGACCTATGTACGTTTATGAAAATATCTCGCTCAGTTATTTTTAGAATGAGAACTTTTTCACATACAAACTTGTAGATAAAATCAGAACACACATTTTATAATCAGTCATGTTTTTCCGAAGATCGTGCCCTTTATGAGATAATGTGGAAAAATATGGTAGAGACATACAGGCCACAGATGGCAACATAATACGGCGCATGCGCTTTGCATGTCGGATAACTAATGTAAGAATACAGACACACATTCACAGTATTGTATTGTATAGTATATACTTACTGCTTTTCCACAGCAACAGTAGTTTCGCGAACGCGCCTCAGTGATGCGTTGTACATACGTTGCGTGTAATGTTCCGCTCTATGGCAAAACACTGCATTCAGCACAGTCCTTCAGACGCTGACAGTGCATGAGGCGGCATTCAAAGCTTTATGTGCTCCTGTTATGTGCTGTAGGATAACGTATATTTGTGAAATTAAATTTTGCACAGAAGAACCAGTTGTAATCATTAAAATTTTAGCTAATTTTTTTCTTGAGAAACTTAAGTGCGCTGCTGATATTTTCGTTCACACACCACCAACATGCCGCGACGGTGCTGGGACATTCAGGATGTCCGTTGTACATTGTACGTGTATATTGTATTATTTTTATTGGCATGGGTTGGACTGAAATGTACAGTATTACATTTTGATACCATCACTTTTACAATTTGTTTGTGTTGCAGCAAGTTCAATCATCATCATTATCACCACCACCACCACACCACCACCACCACCACCACCGCCACCACCGCCACCACCACCATAATTATCATCATCATCATCATTCAATTCTCATGTTCATTTACTAAAATGATAGCTTAACAGCGCTGAAGCCAATTACAAAGCAAGCACCAAATAATTACCCAAATTAGTAGTAATAATTTTTAATAATTTTATTCCTTAAAATTTCAATATGAACATCCTTTGTTTGCCCAGTCTCTCAAAGTTTCTTTTGCCTCAATTTTTCCGGACGGTATTCTACTTAATCTGCAATGTAGAGTCCTTAGAGGAAATAAAAGTCACGCAGGAAGTAAGTAAGTAAGTCCGCCGCCCTTTATGGCACCCGAATATAACAACAGACGCCCCTGCGTTGAAATTTTAGAGAACGGTTTTACACGACCCAGCCGTTGTTAAAACGAGTCAGCAAATTGTGCCAAAGCACACTAGAGAATGGTAGGGCACTATGTGAGGGTTCATTGTCTTCTTGCCAACTGTCTCTCTCTCTCTCTCTCTCTCGCTCCCTCAGTACGATATTGCACACCATAAACAAATTCTGCGTTGGCCTCACGCTGACAGTTCACTGCTCTATTTCTGTAAAATATTGTTGTGTAACACTGTTTTAACCATATTCTTTCACAGTTAAATGGGCCGGCTTTAGAATGAACATACCTCCGCCAAAGGCTGAAGCAATGTCAAACATTTAAGGTTTTGGTGGTGGTGGTGGTGGTGGTGGTGGGGGTGGTGATGGTAAAATTTAAATGCGTGATCTGTACATGTATACATACAGCACGAGTAATTTAGAACAGTAGACTTGTTCCTGCAACACATGAACGCGAAAATCAACGAGGTGTACAATACCACGTGGAACGCGTTTATAAAATATTTCCGTCTCAAAATGAGTTCACCATTTCACGCCTCTGGAAAACTAACAAAATTTTCGTGCTGTGAGTAAATTAGTTTCTCGAACAGTGGCAACTAAATGAAGAGTACGATGTAAGCTCTGCAAATCAAAATCACTTAAGCGAACGAATACCCAAAACTAGCACTAGAAAGTTGGAAGGCCGACGTGTGCTTAGTGCATTTATAGTTTCAACAATTCATCGTTTCATTATTTCCTTTTCATTGTCCGTAATAGCCTGTCTAATGTTAAAGTCTTTTGGAAGTTTTGAAATCGTGGTAATCTTAAGCATTCCAGACAACTAGAAGACCCCATGGTTATCTGTAACAGTCGTACATGTCTAAGTCTATATGTCTGCCTCACATGTCCTTACTTACATCATAGTTATGTAACGCGTTTGCCACATAATATCGGTTCGCCCCTAATTACGCATTATGCTTCCTGACACTGTGTTGCTAGATCTTTCATGAAGAGGGTAAATCCGAACAGTTTGTCAAAAACTTTCCGTCTGTGTAAAACTCGAAACTTTATCACCGTCTTCATAAAAGTTCGCCTTCGGATCCTATCCAGGACATGCCGAATACAGTCGACAGCCCCCCCCCCCCCCCCCCAGCCTAAGACATAATTCAGTATGACCCTGTCATGCACTGATAGGCCCCCCACGCGGCAGCTTGCTTGAGGGTTTTCGATAGAAACTTCGTTTTAGTTTATAATCTTCTCCGAGCCTGTTACACATTCAACTCGCCTCGTTATGCTTGGTGCCACCCCACCATCTCTGCTAGGTAAAGGGTACAAACGGCTAAGCCCTTTATATAATATTCCCAGCCTCCTGCTGCTTCCTTAGCCGCAAATGTTCCCCTCAGCACCTCGGTTTCAAGACACCAAATTAACAACACCAAATGAAACACCATCGTCACACTCACGAGACTCCATTTACTTTATTTCTTGGTTACTGATTTATTTACTTCCGAAAATTTTCGGCCTCTAAACGGTCATCTTTAGGGAAATCCGTACTGAATGAACAAAGGAATTCACTAAGGGTTTTACAGTTTCCAGCACACGCATATTCAGTTACGATATGTGAAAATACAGTTGAACCCGGCTGTAACGTTATCTGTTTTTACGACACCTCGTCTATACCGTCAGATATTCTGCAGTATCATACCAATTAATTCCCCGTGTTAACTATAACATTATACTACTCGGCTATAAAAACACTCATAAGGACACAATATATTCAGTCCCTTTCTTGACGTTGTAACCGAGTTCGACTGCATATACCGTCGCTAATTTATGTTTTTTCTAAGATTTATGAATAATTTTGTCTTGATTCAACGTAATATTCTTTAATCGTAGAAAAGACCGCCATATGCAAGTGTCTTGAGACCACTTGTGTAAAATTATGGTCTTTCACTGGATGTTAGTGTAAGGCTGTACACGGTGAATAATAAACCATTTCAATACTCTTAATCTGCGTTTGTCCCAAAGAACCTGAAAATTTCACAACCATACAAAACAACGGGTAAAATTAGTGCTCTAATTTTCAGCTGTAGGTTACTGTAGGCAGGATACGGGAATACAAAAAGCATACGAGATGAATAGTAGCAAGTATATGCCTGTCAATAATAATGAAAATAACACTGGGGGGGGGGGGGGAGGAGTGCCATCTGCTACCTTGGATCCTGTCGTACACTCTACGTCCTGTTGGCGCACTGTGTACTCAAAAAAGAACACATTTGCAGCGCAGCTGTTATCATATCATCAACTAACTGATGAACGGGAGAATGAGCTGCACGGCGAAGTGCACAGAAACTATGGCGTTCCGTAACAACGTCTTTCATCTCACACCGTGCCCAGAGACACTGACTGGCTATCTAAGCATTCAGTGGCTTCCCTCTGCCCTGTACGTCACTTTGATGCCCTGTGTTGGTGTCCGGGATTGGTAACGTATTCTTGATTATGAACCAGCACATGCCGTAGTGTGTCTTTAGTCGTTTAAGCTCATATAACTGCCATGTGCTATATGAGATCCATTCACATATGAGAGAGTCTCACAGTTGCGCTCTTGAACTTAGCATAAATTTATGATAACAAATGACCTGTGGGCCTACATGAAAGTCCAGATTTTCCTGATATACAGAAAGAACTGTGTCTCAATATGAGATTAGCCTATAGAGAAACAAGTGAGAAAGATGTTATCGTGATTAAACTAGCCCAGAATTGGGCCCAGTGGAAGGCTTTTGTAACAATATTGTCATCCACATCAGCTGTAGAACTCTCCACTACTGAGGCAGCACCCTGGAAGTTTTGCTTGGTTGGCTGGACCGTGCTATTCCATTTAGCTACGTGTGTGATCAGTCGCAAGTCTTGTCTGTATTGACCTAACACTCTTAGACTAGATGAGTCAGGGATGTTAAGTCGGGCCAAATATTAAGCTCAGATAGGACGTACTCATAGATGAAACAGGTACAGAAATTTGCTGGGCAAACATCTTGTTAAGCGGTTACTTTTAGCATCGAGAAGATGTGAGTTTCAGAGCTGGAAGTAAATGGAACTGACTCAGGATCAAGTGAAATGTCGGCGTCAACAGCGGAGTTGAACCTCAGCTCCTCCTAAGAGATGTGCAAGTATGGAGGGAGGACGGTATGACTAGAATGTAAACACTCAAACATGAGATGTTTTCAAACAAAATACGAATCCATGTATTCTCAATTCTGTAGGCACTAAACACGAAATTTCCTGAAATTTTATCACTTGAATTGGGAACCGTATCCATAGGTTGACACACTGCCAAAATGGGAAAGAGTTTTCAGCAAGCGCGAGATTTGAGTTTCTGTCAGTGACATTACTGATGATTCAAGTCTTCATCAAACGACATAGCGCTATATCCCAGAAGAATTACATCTTCAATAACCTGGATGCTGCAAACGATAAGAGATATTTTAGAATTGGGAGCTGCTTGGGCCTTACAGGCGTAAATGTTGTCTTTATTCGAACTAAGTAAAATAAACTGGTAAACTGAAGGTAAAATCTGTCCATAATTCCGTATACTTTCTCTCCAAAACTACACATAAAAGTTACTGAAAAAAAATGATACATGATACATGGTAGGTGTGGGCATATAAATTTATCTGCCGAATATAATACAGCAACGTGACGACTCAGTCGAATTTATCAAAACTACCCATCATATAAGAAACTGGAATGTCATTAAGCAGACATAGATATTAGTAAGGCCTCCGACTACACTCGATGTATTTTTCGACAGGATGAATACTTCAGTAAGTGCAAAGGAGCACAACTTGTGACATCTTGCAGCGTCTTCACGGCTGTAATCATAATGACTAAGCTCTATATTTTGTGGTACGTGACGTCGTGTAGTCTGGTAAAGGGATGTCATCTTTTCGCTGGAAGTTATTGACCCCTATTTCAGGGTACAGAAGAAATTCTTCACTCAAACTAGACGGTGGCACGTCCCAGAAGACAGTAATCTTCATGGAACCTGATGCTGTAGAACGGCTTTCCTTAGCCTTGCAGCTGTGGATTTGTGGCACAATAAATGCACATCGGTGCAAATACCTACATGAGCAAACACAAAGAAGACGTCTGAAAAATACGTGTAGACTCTACTCTACTGGAACACATTTTTCCACTCATGTATTTACTATCATTCTCTGAAATGTCATGCCTTGTAGTGTAGCAGATTTTTACTGACGTTTCAGAGGAACCTGCTGTCCCCATCCGAAGTTTAGACGAGTAAGTCGTTTGAATAAAAGACGTGGTGGATGTACGAGCAGAGTGGATCAGGGCTCATTTCGCCCTCTGATTTATTAATATGTCAGTAGGCTCCACAAAGCTGTGTTAGCTACCGTCTCTGTGTATACTCGTATATGAACTCCTTTTCAGACGGTTTTACTCTTTCTTTTGCACATGATTTCGCTTGGATCTGCATATGTGTGAGACGTGTGGAGCGTGACATCGTGGGAGAGCATCACTCAACGGGATAAAAATACAGTAGAGATAGAGGCCTGTATGAACACTGGCTGTAGCAAGTGAATGTCCACCGCGGTTAATTCACAACTGTCGTACCTGCATCCAGGACATCTTAACAGTGCGTGCCTTCACGTTGTCTGCTCCTCCCGCAGACTTCCGCTGCTGTCATCACTGCAAGTGTTTATTGCCGTGAGCCGAAATTCTTTATAATTCACAGAGGGAACATAGTTGTCTCAAATGATTCTTATTCTTTTATTTATTTACTTCTATAACTGAGTATTTTTCCGTCCCTTTTTCGGCATCCTCCTCTTTTCCTCTTATCTTTTTTAGCATCCTTCTATTGTTCTGCTATATAGGCGTAGATGAAAGGGTAATATTAAATTGGTTATTTCAAAGTGTAATGATAGCCGACTGAATTTATCTTCCTCAGGATAGAGAAAAATGGCGGGCCATTATGAATACCGTAATGAATATTCGGGTTTCTCAGCTAGTCAAGAAATTCCCCGCATTTTATGGAAACCGGAGGTTCATTACTGCATTCACAACAGCCCGCCACCTGTCCCTATCCTGAGCCAGCCAATGGCCCATCCCATGTCTTGAAGACCCATTTTAATATTATCCTCCAACTACGCCTGGGTCTCCCAAGTTGTCGCCTTCCCTCAGGTCTCCCCACCAAAATCCCGTATGCACCTCTCTTTTCCCACATACGTGCTACATACAACGCCAATCTCATTCTTCTCTATTTGATTACCCGAATAATATTTGGTGATGAGTACAAGTCATTAAGTTCCTCGTTATGTAGTCTTCTCCACTCCCCTGTCGCCTCGTCCCTCTTAGGCCCAAAAATCCTCCTCAGCACCCTATTCTCGAACACCCTCAGTCTTTGTTTCTCCCTCACTGTGACAGACCAAGTTTCACATCCATACAAAACAACTTTTAAAATTATAGTTCCGTATACCCTAATCTTTGTGTTTTTGGATAGCAACCTGGAAGACAAAACATTCTGCACTGAATGATAGCAAGCATTCCCCAACATCAATCTGCTCTTAATTTCTTCATGAATGGAGTTTCGATTCATTAGGGTTGTTCCCAAGCATCTGAATTCTTCCACCCTTTCAAAGGATGTACTATCTATCTTTATGTTTTGATTTTGTACTGCATTTTGATTTCGAGACATGACCATGTACTTAGCTTTCTCAGTATTTACTTCTAGACAATCTCCTTGCTAGCAATTACTAAATCTTCAGCATTTTTCTTTATACTATGTATGTTTCTGCCCAATATATCAACATCATCAGCATAAACTAGAAGCTGATGTGTACCATTTAATTTCAAGCACTCCTGGTTTGCCTGAACCCTCCTAATGGCATATTCTAAAGCAAAGTTGAAAAGCAATGGTGACACAGCATATCCTTATTTCAAACCATTCTTACTAGGAAACGTGTCAGACAGATGTTTGCCTACCCGAAATCTGCTATACGTTTCACTTAGGCACATTTTTAGTAACCTTACTAGTTTCATGGGGATACCGAACTCAATCAGAATATTATACAAGACCTCCCTCCTAACTGAATCATAGGCTTTCTTGAAGTCTATAAATAGTTGATGCACTGCCTCATTGTATTCCCATTTTTTCTCAAGTATTTGACGGACGCTCAATATATGATCAGCAGCTGACTTGTTACTTCAAGATCCACACTGATGATACCCAATAATTTCCTCTGCATATGGAGTTAACCTCGACAAAAAATTTTGGATAGAATTTTGTATGTAGTTGGCAAAAGTGATATGCCTTGATAATTACTATAATCTGTTTTATCACCCTTCTTGTAAATAGGCACAATGATCGACTCCTTCCACTGCTCAAGTAATTCCTCCTTATTCCAAATAGAAATAATCAGTTTATGGATCTCAGACCGAATTATCCTACCACCTCCTTTAATCAATTCTGCTGGAATCTGATCAGTACCTTGTGATTTGTGTCTTTTTAGCTTTTCAATAGCCATCTCAATTTCAAAGGCACTGGACTCAGGCACTAGTGGCTCTGCCGTATGTACTTCAGTCTGCCTAACATCTTTAACCCCGTGTATATTCAACAGCTGGGAGAAATGATTCCTCCACCTAGCCAAAATACTGTGGGAGTCTGCAACCAGGTCACCGTTCTCATCCTTTACTAGAGTAGTTCTAGGCTAGTACCCCCTCTTAAAGTCATTGATACCCCTATATATACAAGTCTCTGATAATCTTGTTCTTACTGTTTGTTTCAAGTTCATTAATTTTGGCTTTCAGATATTCTTTCTTTTTGTTCCTGAAATGTCTGCTAGCTTCAGGTCTTACGTTGTTCAGATTATCTCCATTACTTTGGTTTGGATTTGTAACTACTGAATTTTAGCCTGCTTCCATTTATCTAAAAATTGTGCACATTCTGCATCAAACCATAGTTTACGCTGCCTCCGTTCATGCAGACCTAGACTCTCTTGAGCTAAGATTTTGATATTCTCTTTAATGCTTTCCCAAGCCCTATTTATGTCCTCACTAACATTTAAGTTTTCCAAGGCTGCAAACCTGTTTGAGATCTTAAGCTGATACTGTTTCCTAACCTCTAGTTCACTTAGCTTCTTGAGATTAAATCTCTCCGCATCAAACTTCTGTGCTGCTTCTTTACTTACTGCCAGTTTTTCCCTAACTTTTGCCACCACCAGATAGTGATCAGTATCACAGTCAGCTCCCCTGAAAGATCGCACATCGAGTATACTGGAATGCCCTCTCCTATCTATCAATATGTGATCGATCTGATTGTGAGTCTTCCCATCAGGAGAGGTCCAGGTGTATTTATGAATATTTCGGTGCGGGAACATCGTGCTCTTAACAACTAGATTCTTTGATGTGGCAAAGCTTACACTCTAACACCATTATCATTACTATCCTGATGTAAACTCTCATTCCCAATTGTCGGTTTGAAAGTATCCTCTTTCCCCACTTTTGTATTAAAATCTCCTAACAGAATTTTCGTATGGTACTTAGGAAAATGATAAAAAACCCCTTCTAATTCCTCATAGAAACTGTCCTTTGAATTATCAACATTATCAGGACAATCATATTATACCAGCGGCCTCTCAGCACTATGTATGGTATCCTAGCACTAACAAACTCCGCTCTCTTGATTGCTGATACTATTCTCTGGTGCACAAAAAAAAACCTGTTCTCAATTGACGATTTTCCTGCCTTTTGCCATAGAAAAAGTATACTTTCCGGCTCTTACAATCCCTTTTTTGTCCCAGCTAACCTCCTGTACCCCCACTAAATCTAATTTAGACGTAGCTAATTCCCTGGCCACTGTCATCAGGGTCCCTGACCTACACATGCTCCTCACATTCCATGTTCCAAAACTCATGTCCCTTTTCCGTAGCTGGGGTCGTACCAAAGAATCGGTCCAGGTCCGAGGCTTCTTTGTCTGTTTCGTAACATAATAATTTTTTACGATGAGGAGTTGTTAGCACCTCGCCCAACCCCCAAGCTGGAGGACCACCCGTTGTCGGCTGTCCGCGACTGTTTATTCAATGTATTCGCAGCTGCCCTCCATAAGTGGAGGCCGTTCCTCCATCCGCAACCTGAACACGCGCCATGCCGTGGTGACAGGGACCCACTTAACACGGTTCGGGCTCCATAACTCTTTGGAATATCTTGACTAGCCGAGGAAGTATTGGTTTGTCCGGAAGGCTTTGCTCGGTGGGGTCAGTTTTCTACGTATTTAATGCCACACGTCCAAACCAGTCACCCAACACATACGGAAGGTCCTTGTCTTCGGAGACAGAGAAGGTTCAGCATCAAACTTATTATTTATTCCTTGTAGTACGATTTTCAAACTGTGCTGCCGCGTAAGCCTGCACATTCACGACGTGGGAGCGTGGATACAGGAACAAGCATAGTTCAAACTTTCCTTTTCAGAATAAAGGAAGTCACTGAGCTCTATTGTCACATCGGTATTCGATTCTCCTAAACGAAGTCTTCATTGCTTTGCTGGGCTTCTACAGATAAAGGTCGGAATAGAACTAAGAGAAAAAGCCACATACGCTTTCTGCCATATACTTTACAATTCATCCTCCACATTCATCCTAACATTTGACGCTGTGATACATTGCAAGTCAGAAAGCTTCCTCAAGTGAAGTAAGAAATGTTTCATCCAGCTCTTCAAGAATGTCACTGTTCATTGTCACGTAATGACGGCGGCTCAACTGCGGATGTTTTACAGTTCCGAAATGGGCAGGGAGAATATCGTGAATTTAAGGCTATTAGGGTGGTTCATTTTGGGATTGATAAATGATTAATAGATAAAAATCTGGAAGGAGACTGTCATAACATTTTTCAAAACACTATTGCATAATGTCACGGTGCCAGAGATGATACTCCTAAACACATACCTAGTAAAAGATCCCCCAGATTGCGTAAGCCGACGGTGCATTACCTTTTTCACAAAAGCTACCACGGGGGACTATTCTCGTAGAAGGTAAATGTCCTGTGTCCGTCAGTAAGGACGCACTAGGCCATGAATGACACAGAGGGGAGTGGATACCCAGTCTTTTTTAATCTTCGGTTTGGCTGTTAGAACCTACTGGGCAGTAGGTTGGGCAGACATCTTTGTCGATTTGGAAAAGTTGGCGAAGAGGAATATCACAGCCCCCGCCGGTAATCGAACTGTAATTCGCCGGGTTGTCCAGCCCGTACGCACTACAACGACGCAGCTATTCGGCTGACTTTCACCTTTCTAAGCCACTCGAATTTAATCCATACGTTCACACCCAGGTTCTTAAAGCTTGAGAGTACTATTTTATTATCATATTAAGTTCCCTAAGTCATACTTTCCCTTGGGGTTTTTTCAATATGTCTTACATTCTACGCCCTTTTCCTCCTTTATGAATCATCTAACTAATCTTCTCTTAATTTCGTCATGAATATAATTTCTAATTATCACTGTCATCTTCAAAGTATGTACAAGCAGTTATTGTGTTATGACAATGCTTTGTTTTAGAGGACACAACAGAACATAATTCACAGGTACAATATCTGTAGACGACAGTGGGTGTCTAGTACCACAGTGCATTGTAGGGAGGTCGGTTGTGATGACGGGAGTGGGTTATGATGGTGCTGAATGACAGGCTTTGTTGTGTTCTGCTGTCACAGGTCTGTTTTTTAGTGACGAGATTTGAAGGTTAATTGAGTTATTTACGGACCAATATCCTTACTAAATTTCTCATCACACGCGCTATAGAAATCTGGGCCGGATTTAACTACAAGCTAGACAAGCTACAGCTTAGGGCCTCAATAAGAAAATTTCTCATCATGCGCGCTATAGAAACCTGGGCCGGATTTAACTACAAGCTAGACAAGCTACAGCTTAGGGCCTCAATAAGAAAATTAGACGCATCTGTAATGATGAAGAGACACACAATGTAGGTATGACGTCAATGTAGGTATGACCCAACCGTGGTTGCCGTGTAAAAGCAATAAGTGTCCCACGTTCTGAGTGTGTGTCTCTAGCCTTAGTTATTCAGCATACAAGGCGCATGCGCCATATTATATTATCACCTGTGTCCTGTCTGGCTGTACCATAATTTTCCACATTATCTCATAAAAGGCACAATCTTCGGAAAAAAGTTAATGAACATAAAATGTGCGCTTTGGTTTTCTCTACAAATTTGACTAAAATATTTCCCATTCCTAGAAGAAATCAGCAAGATATTAACAAAAATGCACGTAGATCTTCATGTGAAGTACCTGTTATTCTTGTCAGATTTTAACGAAACCTGAACTTTCTCGACAGAGTTTCGAAAAATCATCAAATATAACATTTTATGAAAATCTGTACGGTGGAAGTCGCGTTGTTCCATGCGGACGGACAGACAGACATGAAGCTAACAGTCGCTTTTCGCATTCTGCGAACGCCCCTGAAAATCAAAATGCGAAATCGTGATTGATAGTTATTATTATTGACTGTTGTTAGTTGTCTTATATTTTTATTTATTGTAAATACTACTGCCATAGATGATAGAGTACAGCTGGGGGAGGGGTCTCTTAACTGTTACAGCTTAGGGGCCAAAACACGCTTAAATCCGGCCGTGATTGAAACTAGTAATTGCTGCCTGCTTCAGTTACGGAAAGGCTGAATAGTGTGTATGCGCACCGACTGTATGCCGGTCAGGCCGTAATATGACCACCTTCCCGTAGTGGCGCTGTTGCAGCTACGCTCGATTCCATGTCCCCTGCTCTCTCGCTCGTACGCATGCACTCGGCAACTGGTGCTTGGGTAGGCCAGTCTGGTTTCTTGCTTCTCAGTAATGACCGTAGGAGCCCTGTGTGGGGCCTCATGGCCACTAAACACCCCAAAATCAAAAAAGAAAATTGGACTGTCTCAAACTGAACGTGTTATTTTTTGTGGTTGTGCTCTTCTTCTTTTTTGAATTCCTTTTCTTTTATAATGAAGTGTGTGTATGTGTGTGTGTGCCGGGAAGTGTGTTACCCGCATGTGTAATTTCTAACACTCTTCTTCAGAATTGGAATGTGTGTGGACATTTAACAAGATTAGTCGGAAACTGTCCGTCGACGCAAACTAGAAAACTTAAAACCTTAAATTTACCCATGGTTTCTCTTCTATTTCCGGTGCTTCCGTGACGTGTGGCGATTAATAATTTCCCGTGACAAGAGTGAAGCGACAATACAGACTCGGACTTGTGCAGTCACTGTAGGTTCGTCCATTGCGCTAACTGCGTGCGGAGTGACGAACCGGAAGTGTTTTGAAGCTGCCTGGAAGGAACTTAAAGACTGTGGTGTTTCACGTGTGTTTTGTATCTGTTTCAGTTGCTTTATACTCGCCTCCACTGCCAAGACTTGGATAAGTGTATACAATGAAGGCAACATAATACCAAAAAAACAAAAAAAGACATGCTTTTCCAGTTACATATATTGTTGTCATGTATTCGTGTTATCAAGGCGACGAGCGTGTCTAGTAGCTACTATTGTTTCTTAATTGAAATCAGATGATGGCTGGATTATTGAGATTAGAAACGCCAAAAGTGATGAATGTCGACGACCTTAATTCTAGTGAAATACGTCAAAAGAGGTGTTGTATAGGTAACATTGTTATAATGGACGAAAGGACGACGCGAAGAAAATTGTATGGTTTTACGAAGTGTCCCAGGTTTGAACATGGTGGTTTTCATATCAGTTTGTGTTGGACAGTGCTTTTTATAGTGGTTATGGTGTTTATGTGGTATCCGGGTTCAAGTTCTGGGATGCCGGTTCCAGGAAGGCCGGGTGCAGATCAAAGAGGACAAGAAAGCGAGAATGGTGGGCGACAGAAGAGGGCGATCATTGGCGATAATGTGGTGAGTACAAAACACCCATTCTTTCGAATCTTATAGCCTGCATCCAGGACCGAGGGAATAGCATGTCGTATATTGCTTAGCAGTGCAGGTTCGCAACTAGCGGTCGAGAAAACGAAGTCTGCCTTTGTCGTCTTTAGTCCGTAAGAAATGTCACAAAATATAATGAACTGACCTTGTTCAGGCGTCTGGTCTCTGTTTATTTATCAATTATTTATCTCTATTTATATATCAATTTCGAAACTAACGAGTCTTCCATAGACATTCAGAAATACTCCCAGCACAGCTCATGGGCGTCTCTCAAGGGCTGTATGTACAAAGGGTAAAACACTAGGGCTGTGTGTACAAAGGGTAACACTAAGGCTGTACGTACAAAGGGTAACACTAGGGCTGTACGTACAAAGGGTAACACTAGGGCTGTACGTACAAAGGACGACACTCAAACATGAAGAGTTGCGTCCGAGCTCCGGAGATAAATTCGACGTGAAGCGAATTTATTTTGTCCTTGGGGGTATAACGAAATGGAAAATATTGCAAACTGTTTAACGTTTAACATTCTACCTTCTCCTAGTAAGCTTATTATTGGAACGATTAAATCGAAGAAGTTTAAAATATTGATTTGGGTATCGCCATTCCCTTTGGTGATCAATCCAATAATTAAGTGTAAGGTCCGAATAACTCAGCACTTAGTAGGATAAAGTCATATAGGCCTACTCACTACCGATTCCAGTGGCCGCGCGGTCTAAGGCGTGGGCCTTCGGCCGAGCGCTTGCTGGGATCTTGGGTTCGCATCCGACTGGTGGCATGGGTGTTTGTCTCTTATGAGTGTTTGTGTTGTCAGGTAGAGGTCTCTGCAACGGACTGATCACTCGTCCAGAGGAGTCCTACCAAGTGTGGTGTGTCTGAGTGTGATCTAGAAACCTCCAAAAGGAGGCGGCCTAGGCCCGATTTGGGCTGTTGCGCCACAGAAAATGAAAGAAAGGTCTACTCATGCTAGTCAGTCATGCTACAACATGTGTTGGCCAATCTACGTGGCTGTCATCAGGTATTCATACAGAATGAAAAAAAAAAGTCATTTTTGTTTTAGTAAGAGGCTTCTGCTTTACAAACAGCAATTCTCATATTTTGCTTCAGTGTCGTTGTTATTCCAAATAGTGGAAAAATAAACGTAAGAATATTGAAAATTAAAATGTTATTAAAATACTCCTGTTATGCCTGTAGCTGTAAGTGCTGTTCAAAACACCCTCTGTCATTGACAGAAGGCACGTAACTCCAAAATGTTACTGCGTAGTGGTTGCCAGTTTACGTATTCCTTATTAATGTTGTAAACTTTATGCTGTATGTAGTTTTAGTGTAATAATTCCTTGCGTGTACGATGTTGTCTTCTTTTATTAATCTGTCTTTACTTTCTGCGTTATTATTAATCCGAGAATATTGATTTAAGGCAAATGGGTACGTGGGGGATATCATTTACATGAATTTGTGTTTATAACGTCAACAGTACGTGCAGCTCACTACTTTAAAGAAAACTTCATTATTAAATGCCTGATGTAATTTAAGTCAATTCGGAGATAAACAGTAAATACAATTTTACTTTATAGACCTATCTCAGTCGAGTTCTGTTTGTAAAGCGGAAGCCTCTTCCCGAAATTAAAATTTCTTTTATGCATTTTCTATGACTACCTGATGACGGCTACATAGATTGACCGAAACATTTTGTAGCATGAATATAACGAGTAAACGTCTTTATTCTACCAAGTGTTGTGTTGTTCGGAATTTATGCTTAATTAGTAGTTTAACCCTCTCATTTCTGCATACAGACGTGTCATTCATTCTTACAACACACCACGTCAACAGGCCACTTGAGAAGCCAGGACATTCTGGGACGAAGACATTAAACTGGGCCTCACATGTTAGGAATGTGAACTGAATTGAATTTAAGACGTCAGGACGTAATGGTAAACTTCCGAATTCCGTAACAAACGCAATATTTAGAATAGCTGAGTGGCCAGCAGGAAGAATCTAGCACGAATAAGCAGGATAGTATGCAATATGAATGTCACGTTCTACTCATATATGCATAAACTAAGGACATAAATCTGTACATGCCAGTCTGTGGCTATGCGTGTTTTCCTCTGCTTTGTGTATGCACATTTGTTTACGAGTAAATGGCAGTATGTGGTGCAGCGATAAGAGATGTGGCCGTAACCGCTACCTTCCTCTTATATTTGTTAACGTAAATGAAATTCCTTGCTGGAAATTCTGACACTTGTTTACCGTCTTACATTTATGTTTTACATGGAAAATTTAATTACATCTCTAAAGACAAAAATTAACTTCAGTTATGCTTGAAAATACAGTTCGTACAGCGCAGTAAACACACTCCGTCTCAATTATAAAGACCAGTCAGCTAATGCTGCCTAGGGAAATAATTGCAATTTGTTCTGAGATCCTTACAAATCACAGTAATGCACTCCGTGGTCAGAATGTTGAATTTCTTAATGCTAAGCGTGGTGGTGTACGTAGTAACCACTACGCTCTCAAGGGTTAATTCCTTTTGTAGGGCAGTGTAAACTACGTTCACCACTCGCTACACTGCAGAGTGAAGTCATTCGTGGGGAAGGACAAAGGACAAACACTGAGGGCACACTAGACATGTGATAAATTTATATGGCCAGTACGGATGAGCAAATGAGACACCGAAACCTGCCGACAACCGCAAGACTGGGATTTTCGTCAACAAGAAGAACTAAAGAAGAGAGAGGAGGAGCGTACAGCTTGGCAGGATGCAGTTCATGGCTAGCAAGTAGAATAAAATGTAGATGTGCTTAAGAGATGTGGAAAGAACGCAAAAGCGTGATGTTTTCCGCGTTACTGGCTGAAACGAAACAGTATTTGTTTCCATTGGCGCAATGCTGCCAAAATTACGGCAACCCATGCTAGCGCTAATCTTCTAGGAATAAGCCGGTCCTCACAGACATGTCATGTAATCACACAAAGCATCAAAACTTGCTTGCGACTTTGGATTGAAAGCCATGTGAACAAAAATCCATCTGCTAAGACTATTCTGAAGGTTTTAAGAAAATGTTCCCTCGTAAAACCACACAGGATTCAAGACAATCAGGGGTTGATGGTTCATAGGGTTTTAAATCGGCAGCAGTTCCACATCATCCAAATTTCCCGAAAATCGACACTTTCAGCTGCCTTGGCTGCTGATGAGTTTCGTGGGATGTTAGAAAAAGTTGGCGAATGATGTGGCTGTTCAGCCAAGCAGGTGTTCAAGCTATGAGACTGGCAACATACATTTCTAGCAAAGAGTGAAAGACCCCAGAGTCCAGTGTGGTGAAATATCGATTGACCGTGATACTGGGTGACAAGGTTAAGGTGGTCAGCTTAATCCTGTTGTCACAATTATGAGAACCCTACAGCACTGAGGATATTTCTAACATCTTCCCTTCGTGTTTTCTGGCGGTCTACAAAAAAGAACCGATGTCAGGCCCAATATTGGCTGAATATCTTAGGCACAAGTTGAACTGCAAAGTAATAGCATGTAGGGTTCAAATCATGAAACTCAGATTTGATTATTTTCAGTAATATTCCTGGACGTAACATGATGCCACTTAACTAGCGAACGGACGAAGAAATTATTTTTCATTTAAGGTTTCACGATTTTTGAGTCTCTGAGTTGGGGAAGGAAATGAAAGACTTTAAATTGCAGTCTACTGTACTGGCTAAAGAAGTTATTTTTGATGAAATGGAGGAGGTAGCGGTATTTGAGACTTTGAAGTTCCAGGAAGAAGACCTGCCAATTGAAGAGTTGAGATATGTACACAAGGAGCTTGAGATTCTTGCTAAGCGTTCGATGGCAGTTATCCATGACGAACTTATCCGGCATCTGACAAAACGCGTCTTTAAGCGGAGAATTAATAAGAGTGGAGAAGTTTTGACTGAGCCTGATGATCGCAGTTGCCGAGTTGAGAACTCTTAAAACCCCGCGAGAAATATTATGAATGCCTGTCGCTGCTTTGTTGATCCAAAAGAGGCAAGCAGTGAAACAAGTAAAGCCTGACGATTTTCTCCGAAGAGACCGCAAAAGAATTTAACTGAAATTTAGAAAAGTCACATTATCCAAATCATCCGTAACACGCACAGGCCTCCTGCTTTATTTTCGACCTCAAAATAGAGAAGATCGTCTCCTGAGACTGAGCTATCCCAGTCTTTTCCATCATCCTTTTCTCCTCAAAAACTCCACGGTGTCGTCCGCTCTCCAACTATTTCCCATTGTCTTGATTTGATTATTCTTTCTTATTTTTACGTAATTTCCATACATAATAACTGACTGAAGTGAGGCAAAATTTACACCTGTGTGTGTCAAGTTTGGACTTTAAAGCAAATCCGCTTTACCTTCATTATTTCTCATGTGAAATTCGTATCCGATGACCATGGTTTCACTTTCAAAGAGACTGAGGCCTACCTGGCTCTCGGCTATTGTGGTAGTTGGAAGTCCCTGTGGATGTTTCCAGTCTTGGTGAATCAGCCGACATTTTTTGGGTACTGAGATGTTGTAAAGGAGCGGAAGGATATGTGTAACAGCTACTGTCTGTGGACTGATTGTTTACTACGTATTCCTATACAGATGGCTTGGAGGGAAGCCAGAAATAGCCCGAGTGAGAGTAGACAGTACCCATTACCTGCTGATTACAAGGTTATGCTCCCGGGTTACTACGGCAGACGTGAAGGTAGAACTTGTTTTAACATTCTGACACTTGATAACCAACCACCATTGTGTTTTTCTGCTTATTTAGTTGGCGTAGATGTAGAGTGATGAACCATGCGACCCTGCCGTGCAGCCGTTGCTCCTCGTTTTGCATTCTAGAGTCCCGCCTTTTATTCTGTTCTATCAAGCCGCATCTCCTGGCTAATGGTTTAGTAGTTTTCCTGATATCCTCCAACCATGTGCTGAAACAGAACTTCAGAATGAACCGTTATTATTTCTACTTACTTCCCAATTAACTTTCAAAATAATCCTCCCATTCATCACCACACAACTGATGTAACCACTTGAGAAACAGTCGTTAAATAAACTAAGATAATTGTGTTATGGGGTCTTACTAGTTGTATACATACAAAACAGATTAACTTATAATGTTCAGACCATAAAACTTAATGTTGTTTGTGCTAAGAAAATCTGTTTTAAGGTTAAGAAAAAATAGACAAGAAAAGTTATGTGACTGTTATTACTCGTAAGTTCCTTTTACAACAGGAATAGTAATTTTCTTTAATTCGTACTTCAAAACTGCTATGGCACGAGTGGTAACGGTGATAGTAGTAGACTTAATCATAATAATAATAATAATAATAATAATAATAATAAGGAAAAATTACCCTTGTTCACACAATGAAGGCATATAGGCGGAGTAGTGTACAGCTCCATTTATCCTTAACCTCGGTACTGGTCGGAGGTGAATCACCAACTTCACGCCACGGCTGCTTGACTCCAGGAAAAAAACCTGGGACCCGCTGTGTAGGAGGCTTGTTGGGCCCCAGATCCAGCCAGGACGCTTTGGAGAAGAAAAATCTCTTCCCCTGCCAGGATTCTGGCCCCGCATCTTCCAGCCTGTAGTCTAGTCGCCATACCGACTGTGCTATCTCGGAATAATAATAATAATAATAATAATAATAATAATAATAATAATAATAATATTGTAACGTTGCCTATGTGGTTAAGTTCCATGCCAAGAAGATTTTCTGGGGAATAGTGGTGTTCTTTCATGCATTCTTAGTCTGACAGCACGAGTTCGTTTCTAGAAGAGCCGGAGTGGGCTTGTGGGAGAAAAAGTGGTAGTGAGACCGGTTTCTTTCCGAGTTCTTCGGTCTTCCCATTGTCAGTCGTCATACCACCAGTGCTCTGTATTCATTTTTGTTGTCTCAAATTAAGCCGCCTTGAGGCCAGAGTTCCAGGACAATTTGTTTCACCCTACACTACAAATAAAAAATCTGCCAACAGACGAGTGTGATGGTCGGCCTCACGGCTCTAGCCACCTGTGACATTGGTGTGAAACACGCCATCCTATTGGTTGGTCGTACGCGGTAAAAAAATGGTAGTTGTACTGCTGAAACTGCTTCTTGTTTTGTACACAAATGAAACTGCGGAGGCGTGACCATAGGAATGTGTTATCAGAAGCACCATTAGTAACACGACTGATAAAAATATCCGGTTGGGAGAATTTCGTAGGCTCACGGAAACGAAATGGTAATCAAGGACACCCAAACCCACAGAGAAGCACCTTTGGTTGTAAGTTCTATCTTCTTGTACTTATTATCAGCAGTAATGGGTTATGTGAATGGAGAGCATGTTTGTTTGTAAATGTACTGTAACAGATAGAGTCCAGTAATCCATATAAATCTCCTGTAAATTCTAACCTTATTGAATGTGGATTTGTAGGTTATTTACACTGGGGCGAACAGAAGGTGAATGTACAAGCAGCCAATTGTGTCTCATGGCAATTCAATTTATGGCCTGCTCAGTGGGATGAAAGTTTCTAAAATGTATTTAACGTATAAGATTCAAGCCTCAAACTGAAATATATAAGCGAATATTTACATACAATGACTGCTTGAGAGTATAGATTTATATACACATCAGAATATAACCCAATTACTTATATGTTAGGTTAAGTTCTCCTTTCATTCTAAATATTTATAAGTAGTCACCTGTTATTCAGAACTGGAAGTAGTTTCTTACACATGTTGCACCAAACAGCAAGTTTACTAGGAACAACTCATAATTTTTGTACTTAGCTAGTCTGTAATGAGAAATATCCTAAATATCTTGGAAGAAAATGGGGTTTAATAATGTCAACTTCTGTTTTTTGAATGACGTATGCTATTATATTGTAGTGACTCTAGAAAACTCTGTGCTGGGTGGAAGGCTGTCAGTTTTAAAATTCTGGATTCCTAAATCCTTATCTTGAAAGCCGGTAAGAGAATTAAAAATTTAACATGGATAAGTACGTATGTAATTTCAATACTTGGCAGGTATTGCTTTAGAGGTAATGAAGATAAGTTCAAAAGACTATTGTTACCCTACATTAGGAATTTTAAAATTATATACAAATCTGAACACACCCTACAGTATATACAAATTCGAAACACTGTCAGCTGCTATACCCTTCTGTTGAAAGCTTGTCATACATGCTGGCATGCACAGTAGCATAACATATCTCATTTATTAGAAGACAGTTTTGTGTTAATAGTTTCAAAAATGTGTTTTTTGGAGTTTTGTGCAGTTTTATACCATGGTATCTTTAATATGTAGGTGTTATCAAGATATATGTCATTTTTACTCAAAAATATATACTGGGCTCAGTACCATATGATCCTTGGTTATTCACAATGCTGGATACCATAGAGTATTATCTGCTTAACAGTAACACCAGATTAGAACTATTGCAGTCACTGCGAGATAGTACAGAAATTATATAATAATAACATGACCAACCTGTGTAAGTTTTACTGTTACCTTTCTCTCTCATTTAGTCATTATCTTCAATAAATATTGCCATGTTACTATGACAGTGTCCCCTCTGTGACATGAAAATAACATCTGTAACCATTTTCTTCATGATGCTCAACCACTTACTATGCAGCTACTCATGTCTCAGGGTTTTTGTCATCGTACTCTGGAATTAGTGTGTTCTATATAGACATTTGCACTGTGAACATATTTCCTTCACTGTTTCCTGTGTAAGGCCTTCTGCTTCTCTGTTGCATGGCACCGGCAAGCTCTTTCTAATTCTTTTTTTTCATCCTGATTTCATTACTCAGTGTATGTTACTGTTTCACACTCTGCTTACCACTTGTTCTGTTGTAAATTAGAAGAAATCTTTTGTCTCTCAAAACTATCACAATTAGTCCTAATTTTTCTGGTTCAGTTTTTTACCCTTGTAGGCCTACAAGTTAAATCTGTGGTTAGGGGGAATTAATTGAGCCATTAACTGATTTTCAGTGGTGTTAGACAATATAAATCATACGTCATAAACATATATCCAGTCTTCAAGAAATTTCAGCACACATAAAATCAGCTCATTCTATTCTTCAGAGTACAGTCACCAAAGCTCCAGGATTTTTGAACTGATGGCTGTTGTGATTCTTCTCATATACTGTGTGAAGTTATCGTTTGTAGTTTTTATTTTCTGTGCACACTGGAGTGATACACTGTTCACCTAAATATTACATAGTGAAAGTCAAGTACGGGTGGAGCTCCTTTACAAGATAGGAAGGCATATGGGGGAGTGGAATTACAGCTGTACGCTTTCTTACCCTCAGCCCTAGATGGAGATTAGTGATGAAAATCACACCCCGGCCCCTATATCTCTGAGGAAAGCACACAGTACCCAGTATGATTTGGAAAAACCAGGAAAAACAACATGCCTTGGAACAACGTAGCTCTTAATATATTCTCTAATTAATTCTCTCAAAAAGGGGTAGTTTCCTCATATTTTATGTTTAATCTGACAGCTGTGCAAAGTACTGTACAAGTGCTAAGTTATGTTTGAGAAACAATATTCAGAATCACAAAAACTTTCTACATTTCTGATCAGTGGTTTATAAAAAGATAGCTGTAGAAAAAGTGTTTTCCAGGAACAACATTTGAAGAAATGTGTACCCACACAGCATTGAGGGAATTCAAATATTTTAACATAAGATTAACTATGAAACAATTATTAATTTCAAACTTGAAATTTTTAACATTTTTAAAAATATGCCTACGAATGTTGGAATGGTTTTACATCCTAATCATCTAAAAGCAGTTTTAATAATGATATTTGTCACCTCTGAGTCTATTTCTTTTGAACTTGTTATTTTGTCATATGTTCCCATATCACCCCTTGTCTGATTTATCCGTGCCAACAATATCGGATACAGAGAACAAATTATGGAGTTCTCCATTGTATAATTTTGTAGGGAACTGAATAAAGATATGTAGCATTCTCCAAGTGGAGATAGAGACAGAGAGAGAGAGAGAGAAATAATTAGCAGATATCAGGAGGAAGCATGATGATGGCCAAAAATACTGAGAGGTCGTAGTTCACAACTTCCGTTGTGGCTTAGTTCATTCACCAAACTGATTACTGTTACAGTAGGCTACATGGGTTCCGAGTTCTTACTGTTATTTCAGCTGGCGAGCATCAAAAGGGAAGCTTATGGTCTGCATTCACTGTATGTGCAGCACCTTTAGTTGCGTAGAAACAGCATGTAGAATGGTTTTACAAAACAAATGCAGCTTCTTATAAACATGAATATATCTGCATTTTTATGTTCTTGAGGATTGTTTGTTTGTCTTTTTCTTTCTTTCTTTCTCTCTTTCTTTCTTTCTTTCTTTCTTTCTTTCTTTCTTTCTTTCTTTCTTTTGTTATTCCTGTCGTTATTTCTTTCTGTGTTTCTTCCTTTTTTCTTTCCTTCTTGTTACCTTTCCTGTGTTGCTCCAAGAAAGTTGACTCTAGCTTTAAAGCTTCGCATTGTGTGTGGGTAATAGCCGTCATTCACAACCAGATTCTTTTAATATGTGGTATGGTTTTAGTCGGGCATGTTTCGGTTCATCTACAAGAAGCCATCATCAGGCTGATAAAGTTTTACACTTGTATTCTGGAGGTACCGTTTCGAATTTCAGTCAGGATACCGCCTGACCTGATAAAATAGTGATTTTCCTGAGTCCCTTCAGCTTGTTGCCTAACACTAGGTCACTGCGGCTTCCTTTTGCACGTTTACTGACCTATTGTGCACTTATTAGCCTGTTATTCGACCGTACCTGGGAATTTGCTAAAAGAATCACAAGTATAAACACATGCTGGTTTTTCTTTTTCTCCCGTTCATTTCAATATATTTTTCGTCCTCTCTTTAAAATTATTACTTATTTATTTATTGCATTATATATATATATATCTCAGAACTCTGTCAGACTTCGCGGAAGTTTGCGTTTATTAACAACAGTAGCCTACATGAAAAGGAATTTGTTAAACCTCTATGTCGAAGTCCTGAATTTGAAGTTACGTAGAAAAGTACTTCTGGTTACGTTGTTCGCACTCGTACAAGAAACGTTTGAAGGGGAGTGTTTGGGGGGGGGTGGGGGGCAGAGGGATTCAAATAAAGTACGAGAACGGATAGGAAGTGACAGTAATGGCTTCTGTCGGATGTAGGCTTGCATGTTTCTCTCTGAATCATATCCAGTCCTCACCAGACTCAGGCTACATTCACATGGAAGTTTGCTCGCTGCGATTTGTCACATAACTTGCTCATATGTACTATTACAAAGTTTCTTGACCTTTGGAAATTGGAAGAATAAGGCCTGATAAAAAAGGCATGATATATGCGTTCACTGTACTCTTCAGGGCTGTCATGATCAGATAATTTAGTTAAAGCACTGAGATAGCGGAGAATATCCCGATAGGTACGTGCTATGTACATGGAATACTGAAAAACAAATTTGATGATATTTGAAGCACTTCTTTCTCCAAAACTTCCATACCGCCTCTGGAAAGCACCCACCATTTTAGTTGTTGTGTGAAAGGGATTTTTTCCGCAGGGGTAAAGAAACAGAGGCCTGAGGCTGGCCACTCAAATCCATCTAGCGCCGAAGTGAAGCATGAGTGGAGATATACCTCCCATCTCCATGTATGCCTGCATGGCATGTAGAAGAAACAACCTTTACATGAAAAAAGAAACATGCACTAGACGTTTATAGTTATCACTCATAAATCGAAGCATAAAAAGCACAGGTAAATACATAAATCTAAATCAAGTGAAAATATACAGCTTTGGATATTTATTTGCACCAATAATGCCGGTAGCCAATCTCTGTGGTCGCTCAGTTTAACGTACTCAGACCTGCCATCTTTTGTCGCTCGGACTGCGCAATCGAGTGCTCAAATCCCACTGGACATACAAATTTATTTCGGCCTTCTTTGACTGTTCGTTTTGTTCTGTATATGACGGAGTTCTAAATTCCTAAACCGGTGAAAGCAGAAGCCAGGAAACACGTACGCCTGTAGAACTGTAAAGAAGCATAATATAATGTGTTTTAACCAAGACTAGTTTATGAAAGATAACATATCACATTATTACATCTATAATTACAAACGTATTACGAAATTTTCATCTACACTTTTAAAAAATGTAGGGTGAAATTATTTTTTAACTATTAACGTAATTTTACTTGAATACGACCCATCCTAAGCTACAGGGCAGAAGCCTGGACGGTGACCTCAGAAGGAATGAATGTTCTTAGAGTATTCCAGAGAATATTGTAAGAAAAATTTAGGGTCCCATAAAAAAAGTAGAAGGTGGAGAATAAGAACACATAGGGAGATACAAGCTATATTATGCAGACAATGTAAAATTTATAAAATCGCTTAGATTGAGATGGTATGGACATGTTAAAAAGATGAACAGCGAAAGAATGCCCAAAAATAGCGACAGTCAGAATGGAAGGAACAAGGAAAAGAGGAGGAACATGGAAAAGATGGACTAATGAATTGGATGTTATGGTAGCTAAAAATGGACTGATGAAGTTGAATAGGATTTGGAGATATGGAAATAAGATATTGGCAGGCAGTGGCCAGAGGCCAGAAGGAACAGAGGAAGATTATATTGCAAGCCAAGGTCCACAACGGTTTGTAGTGCTTGAGGAGGTGGAGCAGGAGAGGAGGAGGAGGAGGAGAATGCTTACCGCGTGATTGGTATGCTTAACTTCATAATGCTAAATTAATACAGCCACTGCTTACGCACCGGAGAACCTGTACATATTCACAAGAACTCCTGCCAATATTATATGCATTCTGAGTGCAGCGCATGTTTTTATGCCTATCGACAAATACACAACGCTTTAAGTGTCTGCATATTTTCATTGCCAACATTCTTGTGTTTAGTTTGGCACATATAACTTGACCACTGGCGAAACTGGCTTCATGAATAGTGCCTTCGTGCTCTTTGTAACAGCTGACACGTGTACAAACATATATCTGTACTGAGTGAGTGGCGTGTATCGGTACTTAACAGAGTGCCAGATTGTCAGGTTCTTCTCATTAGCTACATTTATTGCTACGTTCAACAGTTCAAAAGATACTATACTTGCAAAGGAAAGCGAAACGTCTCACCAGCTCATGCTTTCCTTCGAATTTTATTGGTGACATACCTCGCAGCATTTCCGCACGGTGCCATATATTTTTGTCACCTATTGACTACCTGCTTACCTAAAAAACAGTCTGACTGGCCAAATGTAGGGGTAAAGGCAAAGTTGTCCCTGTACACGTCATGAATTCTTCCAGGCTAGTTGGGGTGTAGCCCCAATCATTTTCAACTTAGGAACTAGCTGGATGTGACTGGCTAGCCGCACGCGCCGGCTGTTTTACCCCGGGGAAAGAGCGCACTGGAGGGGACAATGGGTAGGCCAGAGAGCCGCTCTAGATTCGAATCCCGGATTGTCCAGCCCGTAGCCTAGTCACTATAGCAACAGCTGTGTCCTGGCTCGTAACTAAGTATATATGGAGTAAGCAGTCAATTAATAAACTAAGCAATTAGCCTAAGTAACCACCTAGATTAACGTATTTCGAGCCAGCATACAAACCAATTAAGTAATTGTGTCCATGCTGTGACAAATTCCATTTGTGGTGGAAGCTCTGGGTTCTGACGTCATATTAGATACGCCAGGTCTTGAACACAGCCCTTTTCAGAGCTAACGTACTAATTCATGTTTTGTATCAGTAAGGGACGTTAAGGGAAAAAACGCTTCTACAGCGTGCATGTTTTGCAAATAAATTTGTTTGTCTAGTCATATTCAAACGCGGACCATATAAATCTAAACTCGAGTAAACAACACAGCACAAAGAATGATAGAAATATCTGCTAACCTTGCCATTGCAGTTCATCTTTTGACAAACGTAATTAGCTGCGCCGATCCCAGTGGCCGTGCGGACTAAGGCGTAGGTCTGCTGCCGTGTGCTTGCTGGGATCGTGGGTTTGAATCCCACCGGGGCATGGATGTTTGTCTCTTATGAGCGTTTGTGTTGTCAGGTAGAGGTCTTTGCGACGAGCTGATCCCTCGTCCAGAGGAGTCCTACCGACTGTGGTGTGTGTCTGAGCGTGATCAAGTAAAAATAAACAACCTCGACACCTACTGTGAATAGGTTGAGGAGGTGATGACTACGAAACATATTAACTTCAGAGTTTAAATAAGTGTTTCTGTGGAAAATGCTTGTGCAAAACCTCTGCCGATAACGGGGCTGTAACTAGCATATTTGACCTGCAGAGGACAGGAGTCTTCGATCTCTACTCGGATACATGTAACTCTGTAGCTGAAATCTACAACTGTACTTTGCAGCGAGACCTAATCACACACCGCGTAAAATCTGTGAAATTTTATCCACGTTTATAGTCAAATTGTGGAGACATATTAGTGTCTTTAGTTAACTGTGCAGACATATTAGTGTCTTTAGTTAACTGTCCAGACATATTAGTGTCTTTAGTTCATTGTGCAGACATATTAGTGTCTTTAGTTAATTGTGCAGACATACTAGTGTCCTTTGTTAATTGTGCAGACATATTAATGTCTTCAGTTAATTGTGCAGACATATTAGTGTCCTTAGTTAATTGTGCAGACATATTAGTGTCCTTAGTTAATTGTGCAGACATATTAATGTCTTCAGTTAATTGTGCAGACATATTAGTGTCCTTAGTTAATTGTGCAGACATGTTAGTCTCCTTATTTAATTGGTGTCCAATGTAAATAATCGTAATGACCGGAATTTAGAGAAAAGCCACACACGGACAAACACAGAGAAATTATAAGTGACTGAAAGTACGGCGAGAGCTGTACGAAGACATCGCTTCGATTTTGGGACTTGGAAAACGTCAGGCGCGTGATATTTGTTGCACATAACTTACGTACAATTATTAGAATTAGGGCAGCGCAATCGAGGAGGAAATATCAGGGTGCACAGATCCGAAGGCCACGTGGTGTTAGGTTACACTTGCAGTTCCTATCTTGTTTATTATAGGTATTATCAGTTTTTTACTGTACCCAGTGTGTATTATTTGGGTACATTCAGTGAGAATCCCATTTCTCACTAGTATCTTCAGCCCTCCCAGTGTGCAAGGTGCTGAGAAATTGAATTCCACAAACATGTTCTTGCACTTTCTAACTTTCTAACTTCTAAACGTTAAGCTAGCTATACTACTGCCACTCATCAGTCCTAAGGTGTCTCAGTCCTGTACAGACTATATAATAGTGCAGTTTGCGTAACTTTCAGGTAACCACATTATATTTTTTATATAGTGTGCATTCTGTTTTGTGGTTTGAATAGCCCTAGTCTATCCTATGATGAGGCATGCGATGGCGCGGGTGGGTGAGTCACTGAGCTATAGGACGGGATGTCGCGGGTTGGATTCCCGATGGTGTCATTGGAATTTTTCATTGACATAATCCTTCCGGAAGCACTACGGCCTTGGGATAGACTCAGCCTCTAACAAAAATCAGTATCAGGAATATTTCCTTGGGGTAAAGGCAGCCGGTGTCTAGGGCTGAAAACCTTAACGCCTTCGTATGCCGATTGTCTTGAAATCTGGGAGCCTCAACCTCTTGGAGCCCTAAAGGCCTGACCAGGCCTGTAATGGGACAGCTTTACCTGTCTTTTGGTACTGGGACAGATTGACAGCTTTTCGTGCCCAGAGGGACGCGATAATGCCTTCTGTTTGTTTTGCTAATCAGCTTTCAGCGTTAGCCACCATTTCAGATATGAACAGCTGTTAATTTCCCTGTTCTAGTCGGTTACACTGACTTTAATATGCAACAAGTGTGTCTGAAGTTTTTGAGGTGTGATGCCTTCATTGTGTTGAAGATTCGTATCTTGGGCTCCTAGGGCATGACACCATGCCGTCTGGTAGAAGTTTGCTACACCCCGTCGTAACTCAGAAGACAACAGTGTGAATGTCTGAAAATTTTCTGTGGAGAAAATACGACTAAAATACTCCCTCCATTCCTCGCCTTACGGACGTAAACCGTTCCTCGAAAACTGACCTTAAGGCAAAAGTCCATGAAGCGAAATCCGCGGCAGCGCCACTGCAAGCTTACTGACCCATGTGCTCGCCTAACCCACTTTACAGTTTTCGTAAAAGCGAATAAATAGTCCCTAGAAAGAAAAACACTTACACGTTATCATTGCGCGTTTGAGCAACAGTCCATAAAGCGAATGCCCGCAAAGCGAGTGGTGGCTGCACATTATATTCACATACCCGCGTTAAGTTTCCCTGAAAAATGGTTGCTTATCTTCCCTCGCAATTACATTCATTACATTACATTAATCTCCTCCATTTTTCAATCCCAGTCATGCTGGGTTGCCCTTGATGGTATCTGCACCTTATCGAAGGCATATTTAGTAGGGGCAGGGAGCTTGTATGCACCAGTGAACTCGAAAGTTCTGCTGCTGGCATCCTAGCTGCTGGTAGGGCCATCCATGCCCGACAGATTTTGATCTACGTGCCGGACAAAGAGATATACACTGGCCCCACCAGTTTGGGGTTGGGCGTGGGGCTGACATGCTCATCTCGAAAGAACTCAGTTGTCTCTAAACCCTGGCAACGGGGAGGCTATGGCCCGAAAACGAGCTGAAGAGCCAGGCGATGATGATGATGATGATGATGATGATGATGATGATACTGATAGGTGATCTGTGCAGTGTCCGGAGTTCTTCGTTACGTGTTACTTAACTCGTTCACCTTGGGTCTTGTTTCAAATATTTTCTGAAACTTTTTTAACACTTCCTTCCTTAGTCTGTCAGATTACATTTCCTACCCATAAGTTAACTCAATAAAGTCGGGTCCTTCTTGAAAAACTGTTAGTCTCTCAGCTAATCACGGTACTTCTCGCACTTTATGGAACCCGAAGTTTCATTGCCGTGTTCACAAGGGCTAGCCACGTGTCGCTGTTCTGAGCCAGATGAGTCCAGTTCATGTCCTCTCAACTTACTTTTTTAAGATATATTTTAATATTACTTTCTCATCTATGCCTAGGTCTTCCAAGTGGCCTCTCACCTTCAGGTTTTCTGCCAAGGCCCTACATGCATTTCTCTTTAACCCATACGTGCCACATGCCCTGCCCATCTCATCGTTTTTTATGTGATCGCCTGAATCGTGTTTAGTGAAGAGTAGAGACCGTGAAGTTTCTCATTAGGCAATTCTGTCCGGTCTCCTGATGCTTCCTCCCTCTTAAGCCCAAGTATCTTCCTCAGCACCGTGTTGTCGAACGCTCTCAGCCTCTGTTCTTCCCTTAGCATGAAAGGCCAAGTTTTATCCATACAAAAAGTGGCCCAATTCTGCCTATAATTTATTATATATCGACTAGTGTTTTGGAATATAGACAGGATGTTACCAGTTTCTGCACTTAATTGTAACAATCTGCATATTCATTTTTAACCTACTTCTCGCATGAACCTCCTTGCAGTTTGCTTTGCCGCTTCAAACGTATTTGATATCAGTCATCTTATAAGTCAAGGCGGTACCTTTCAGGCCAAATTTTTTAATCCTGTATAGAAGCCGTGGCATTTGAAAGAGTGGCGGAGAGCTACAGCACCGTCCTCATTGTTCGCTAGAAGGATGCAGTAGTGCTGTACAGCTGTGGGGCACAGTACCAAGCAGGCCAAACCAGGCTCCGTCTATTAAAGGCGGCCGGCAAACTGACAGGTAAGTTTATATTACGCGGCAGATCATTGTAACTCTATACACAGGTCCATCATCATTCCAGAGTCCCAAGTGGGCTGCAGTAGTGAATTCCACGGGCATACTTTCATGTACACTCAGCTACAAAAGTGGAAAGGTAAATCAGTTCTGTAGCTTGGAAGAGACTTCTGTTTCGGAAATATTGCTTGTTTTAAATTATAGAGAGAAGATAAGATTGAGTTAGGAATGTTCCTTGTTTTGTTGGGTTAGGATTGCTTTGCTTTCAAGTATTCAGTCTTAAAACTTAAATGATATACAATTTAAAATTATCACAGTTTTATGTGTTGTTTAAAAGACTGTGAATCTTTGTCTCTCATCCTAAAGAAACCTTAACTTTTCGGCCGAGCGGCATCTTAGTAACATGACTGTTTACAAACGGGGTCACGGCGGTTCAATCTTGTGCATTTGTAGGAATTTTTCTCTTTACCACTACATCCAGACTGATTGATCGGCCTACCCATTTGTGCCAGCAGTTGTTTCTCTGGAAGTGAAATGGCCAAAACGTTAAACTGCCACACTTCCTTCTATCAGCAAGGTCTAAAGTGCGTGGTGGGAATTCTGCTATGTTCTGTATACAAGTTCGTGGCATGGTGCTTAAACACGGCGGCACATTTACTTTTACAGTCGAATAATGAGCATACCTGATTTGTAGTGAGTGCTTAGTTCGACCTTATCAACTCCTCAGTTGATCGGACATAAATCTATTCTGAGTATACGCAAAAAGGCATCGGAAACCTGTTGTTGTCCAAACATGCGAAAAGAAAAAAATCTTCTATTGGCATCTTAACAGAAGAAATTACCAACTCAGTCGCCAGTCTGTCGTGATGTAGATAAATGGGATCCTTAAAAATTCTTGTACTTATTTATATCAAAGTCATGCACGTGTCCGACATTCTGAAGTAGGAATCGGGTTATCTAGCCTCATCTGTCTGCCCAGTAAAATGTTTACATAAAACTCCAGTATGAACACTTCTAGACTCCTGTGATCCATGTGGTGACCACAAGTTTAAAGCAGATCTTTAACGAAACTACTGTGTAGCTTGGGAAAGATTTTCTTTACTTCCAGAGACGTAACAAAGCATTCTTTGTTTCTCTTCAGCGTGTGTTGCACTGAGACTTTACAGCTTCTGATGGTGAGACGTAACGTTACGATGAGATACACAGATGGGTGTAGCTTGTTAGTGGCGTAAACAGGTTACATGCAATCAGTACCATTCGCGCATATCAGTCAAATCGTGTTCTCGTACGACGAACAGAGAACTCATGCAAATTTGTTTTGAATGCAACTCCTAAACCCGCAAACACTTGCGAGATTTTACGTCCTTAGGTCGGTATTGTTAGAGACTAAAGTCTTCTGGGATACTACGCCATACAGTTGGTAAATAGTTGCCGGCGTTTCGAAGGATCTTTACGCCTTCATCTTCAGAGACAAACTGTCGGGCTGTTTGACCCTGAAGATGAAGACATTGTGGTCCTTCACAACGTCGGTAACTACTTATCAATCCACATGGCGTGACATCGTACAAGACTTTAATCTTAATTTTCAGTAAGAGAGGCTACGTCTGCACTGTTTTTTTATACTCATGATATCCTTCATAAGCTACCTTTTTTTCTACGTAGCTAGACTTAATAGACTGAATTAGTAGTAGTTGTAGTAGTAGTAGTAGTAGTAGTAGTAGTAGTAGTAGTAGTAGTAGTAGTGTTTGTGGTTTACTTTACAAGGCTGTTGATATCTCGACAATGGCAGGATGACTGGTGATGATGAATTGGAAGGGACTTGGAAGGAACTGGCTGGGGCCTCTTTTGCCGTACTTTGCCAGAATTCTACTTCATATCTGAGGAAAATCACGAAAACTTATAATCGGGGCGGCCGAATTTCCGGCCCAGCTCAAAACTGTGCACCTCCAGAATCCAAGTTTAGAACATCACCACTACAGTAACCTGCTCGATCTGTTATTATTATATGTCATCATTATCATCATTGATTAAATCGGGAGGAAATGTTACAACAATGAAATCTGCGTGAGTATCCACCTGTTGCAAAACAAGTGTGCCCTGACTGTAAAGATAGCTTTACACTGTTCGACTCTCATAGACGGTGTAGAAGGCTTCACCAGTTTTTCAAAGAGGAAACAAGTAGAAAATTCGTCTTCGTTTAAGCCTTGTCTTTCGATGGGACAGCTGTGATATTTATCTTTGTTTGGATGTCAAGGAAACGTACTGGACGCCAACAAAAACAAAGATTCAAAACTTTGACCCAGACATCGAACTCTAATTGAATCTTTCCCATTCAGAAGTTCTGAGTGGCTCATTCTTCTTCATTAACACTACACCCGAACACGAAATTGGTAAAAATAGATACTCTTTTCAGATTCAGGAAGCATCTGCCCTGAGGTGAAGTGAGTCATTTAGTGTACCACGCAGCAAGGAAATATGCTATTGTTTCAAGTCAGTATCGTCAGGACTGTAAAATCATCGAGGTTACAGGCGCTGGCAGTTAGCGCTGATGGGGAGGCTAGACAAACATACAGAATTTTGGTGCGGTAACATCTTAGAATCCCCTCAGAGGTATCACTGCATTGAAGTAATGGAGGGGCTTGTGTGGTCAAATGATCCTGAAAGCTATGCGGGCCGTAGCGTTGCTACTCTTAGGGCCTCCCATGTCAGACAGGTCAAAGGTGATGACCCAGACCAAACGGGATACACTGCTCCTCCAGGCTGGGAGTTGGGCATGGGGCTGCAAACCCCACCACATAAAATATTATGTTGAGAGTTTCTGAAATTGGAAACCGGATGGAGGACAAGCTAAAGTCTACCAAGGACTGTAATGCCAGAAGAAGAAAAAGATCTTAGAATGCAGTTAATGGGAAGACCGAGAAGGCGATGGTGCGTAACAGAAGGATGAACTGAAGAGAAGTAGGCTGAGGGTTCGAAGTAGGTAGAACTGGCTCAGGATTGGGTCCAATGACGCGCCGTAGTATTTAGTGTTGTTGATACCAAGCTTTCATAACGAGAGGAGATAGGGGACGGAGTACTGTCCAGTCTGACGTGTTGCATTCTGGGAGATATGCGTGGGACATTAATAGTGAATAAGTTGTGCAAGACAGAAGAAGCGCTGGATGCAGATATCATGGCTTTCTACGTTAAACGCCCTCACAACATGAACGCACTTCCTTCCTCGCTTGTCATCCAGCCGTTTTGAACTCAAATGCACACGCACACATTTGTCATGAATCCACAAAGTGTGGCAATATTCGTGTGACCACATGCGTTCACTGCTGATCGTTAAACAGGAAGAAGAATAAGAGGAGTTAAGTTACTATCAGAACACGGTAACTTCCTGCCCACTGCAATGGGAAAGCCTGCTGCAGCGCTGCTGTGTTTTGCAAAGCATAGACGACCTGACTGTTGAAACCGAGACAACGAAATGAGATGGCGGTGTACTAACTACAAGATCAGAATATCAATCGATAAATTTTGTAGGGTCGGTATTTTCAATGTTGGTAGCATACCTTGTGTCTGTATGCATTCAATTTTTTTTTTTTGCCGGGACTGAATTGCTGGTATTTTAAAATACGTTCACGTAATAGTTTGAATAAAATGCGGCTTGACCTTGTGCATCTTAAACTTCCTATTGTTTCTCAGACTCCACAGCAGAACGCACGAAAACTAGACAGATGCGACTGCAAGTTGATACAGTAACAGCCAGATGAATATCATTAAATTTTAAGCACTGGAACGTGTAACGCAGTAAATCACATGTTTAAACAATTTCATTGTCTCTCAGTGACGTAATGATACACTGTACATGACAGTGTAGAGCATTATTACCAACATTCGTACGTTTGCTGCTGGACTTGCTAGGACGTTGAAGGGAGGGAGATGGAGATGGACGGTAAATTAAATTGCACTCGAAATGTGATTACCGCGTTTATTGATTACAATAACTCTCTCACTAGCTATGCAACTCTAAATCATTCGTGTATCATACTAGTAAACCGGATACCCTTGAACATATTCAGTTGCGCACCGAAGATGTGGCTCCAAGGCGACATCTGTTTTGTATGTCTGTACATCAGCTGCAACTATAAGTATTGTAATATGTTTTACACCTCGCCTATTGAAAACTAAGACCTTTATTTCTTCACGATCTTTATAATGCATGCGCCTGTTGTCCCACACCTCAGGTCATGCTACATATAAACCTATGAACTTCGTCCTTTTTCTTTTGTCGTTAGTTCCGAGGCGCCATTCGTGCAGCTTCTCGCAAGCTGCTTGCAGCTATACCGATTTTTCAGGCCTAGTTGAGATTGCAGCTGAAGGGAAGTGCAGCGCTACGTTTCATGGACAAAGGAAGTGATCTCAGGTCGACTGTCCGCTTAGTTATCATGACCTTCCAGGGTCGGCTGTCGAAGGTGGTCTCTCGAGTGTAACTGAGAGAATCTCGCGAGTTTTGTTGTCACGTGTAACCCCACCCGAACATGGAGGATTCCTGGGATAAGATGCCGCATTGCAGGCCAATCCGTTCCCGCCGTTGTGAAGAACTGTTGTGCCTTCATCTGTAATGGTCTAGATGTCTAGTTCTGAGTCCAGGATTTGGTATGAAGGCCCCTCGGACATTGTGCTACAACATTTATGGACACTACATCTTCAAAAATTTGCGTAAGAATTCAAATTACTTTGTAACAACCAAGAGTCAAATCATACCACATGGAAAAACGTTTTTACCGTCACATTATCTCCGTATATGTAGGCATATTTTTTCTTTATGCCAATCACAAAGCAAGATTTCCCGAACTGACTACTAGATGATAGCAGAAATAAAGCCAGTGTAAAGACGCAAGAGCATTACACTACAAAGCGCTTTCCAGCCGTGTAACAGTAAGGCCCACGGCAGCCTCCGCCCCCGCTAATGGCATATTACTGGTGTTGCTGTTAACGGCCAGTGCACCCGCGTATAGAGTCTATGAATGAATTTTCAGTACAGATGACCTTGCGAGAATTTACTGACATGCTGATAAGTTATTCGCCGAGTGTGGCAAACATATAGTTAAGTCCTGCCTCGTGTTTGGAAGAGCCCAAGTTCAAACTTGACGACTGTCTATCTTGAAGTTTTCTTCAGTCCCTCTTCTTGTTATTCATTTGCACGAAGTTTATGAGCAGCTTTCAGTAGGTATTTGTTCTATTCTTCGGGCGTATCACCACATGACAATCCTACACACATACTATTTACAAAAAAATGAACCGCACCTCTTGTTTTTAAATCTTTGTACTTGTTTCTTTAAAATTAACTGCTTGACTGGCGAACTATTACGTTCTTTAAGTGGTGTGGGTGGCAAGAAAAGAGCACGTGGGCTGAAATTTTTGATGAACCCATTAACAGAATGGAGCACCTCCCACGGAACTCGTGAAACAATCTGAGAAGCGTCGCTGTGGTTAGCAGGCACAGTCTGGTTTTTACATGCAGCCGGTGTAAATAGAATGCGCAGTGAGTGTAGCAAGTTTTTTAACAGATAGGTGGTAGGGGTTAAAGGGAATGTGGGTAAGTCAACGGGGAGCTTTTGAATGAGAGGCTGTAATGATGGGGCGTCACGTTTTCCTTTTTAGCGGGCATAATCCTCACGATCCCTAATGACTTCCCCTCACTTGAGACGCAGCGGCCACGATTAGAAAGCCAGAGTGTAGCGTCACGTCCATGGTAGATTTTACGAGTGTCCCTATTTCCATGCTGATTTTTGTGAGGTCTACAATATGCGTAGCCCTTGAAGTTGTTCAGCCTTATTGTCTGTTCTTCTGCAGGGATAAGCACTAACTTCAGATTCACGGGTTCAATAATGGTCAAGAGATGCCGTCGGAGAGGCCATGTCAGCACTGACATCCGACAAAGTATTGCCATGTTATGCTAGCAAGCAATCCCTCCCCTTTTCCTCCTTACCCAAAACTTTGGAATACTTTCCTGAAAAACAGCGCAGTTGGAAAGACCAAGGCTGGGGTTATTCAGGGTTAGGGAAATTGCGGGCAACGTCAATGCTGCTTTGACTTTTCGTTGACTAAAAGCAGAACTCGTACAGCCCTGATTTCGTAAACATCAGTGGAATGGTTCAAAGATTAAAGGAGACACATCCACACGCGGACAATACCATTCACTCATAAAATTACTCTTTCCTTTTTATTAAGCAAAAAATAATACATGTTCGTGCAACATAGACAACTGTCTAAACAAAGAAATCATCGGTTTTCCCATATGGGTCCATCTTTTAAGCTGTTACAGTACTGAGAGCTGAAATCCGCTACAATAACTACAGAATTCAGGACGCGGCAGTGGAAATGGCAATGGTTTTTCTCATCCTCTTCCTGCCTCACTCATTTGTCCGTTTTTATGAGATAAAACCCGCGGATGCATGAAACCACATACTGCAGTTAGGAGAGTTGCATGCAAATGGAAAACCGCAGCTGGCGCAAGGCTGCTGTACTCAGTTTGATTTTCGTGGAGTCGAGGGAATTTATGTCCACCTGTAAGTTTTCATGTTGTTGATTCTTTTCTAGTCACTTGAATGTAAAACTCATGTGGGGCGTATTTTGTGGAGGGTTCGTCACTCGGCTGTGTCTTTATTAGTAAAGAATTTTAAACGAAATTCTTTTCGTAATCCCTCCCTCTTCTACCTACGTGTTCACAGTAGGTGTAGAGAGCTTTTATTTTCACTTGACCACACTCCAACACACACCACAGGCATTAGGACTCCTCTGGACGTGGGATCGGCCCGTCGCAGAGACTTCTACCTGACAATACAAACACTGTAGAAGAAGCAAACATCCATGCCCCGGTGGGATTCGAGCCCACGATCCCAACAAGCGCTCGGCGGCAGACCTACGCCTTAGACCGCGATGCCACTGGGATCGCCTTAAATGGAATTATGGACATAAAATAACTGACTCCATGGACTTTATTTGGACTTGTTTATTTTTCGTTTTATCCAACGGCGTATTCAGTAACAAAAATTATCTAGCATGGAATGATAATTAGTGAGTAACAAGCTACAAACGACACAAAAGTAAGCGGCCGTGGCCTAATCTATACTTGCACTTTTCGGGAAGCACGGAGGAAAACCACGAAAACCCTTAGTATAGCCGGCCTGAATGTCAAAGTTTCAACCCAGGACCACCCAAATACGATGTACGGATGCTACCCACTCGACCTCGAGGTTCCGTAACCAAATGGAGGACATTCTTGAGACGGTGATAGTTGCTCAGCTTCTCAATAAATTCACCGCATTTTGAGAGACCTGAAGGCTCATGATGGCCTTCACTATACCACGCCACTGAGCCAGCTGACTCCAGTCTACTCCGTCAGAGCCTCTTTCTGTAAGACTCATTTTCATATATAGGTCTATGTGTACATATATATGTATTCTTTCATCTACCCCTAATTCTCCGAAATGTTGTATTCTCTTTGGTTTTGCAGACAAATTACCTCATTCCCAAAATCCGTGCTCCTTTCCCGCCTGTTACTTCTTCATTTCATCACCAGATGGTGTCACCGAATAGGCATGCCTTGCCATGAGTTGTGGCGTGAAAAACCGTCCCTGGGACAGCTTGGTCACAGCGTTGCACGTTCTCGGTACAAATTGTTTAATGGCCCCTTTACACAGCGTGGAATGTGTGGAGAAGAGGGTCATGAATGGTGAGTTGATGTGGATCGTAAAGAGGCTGTTATGGCCAGCAGGCAGACACAGTCCTGGCACTGACTGGGCGGGCAGAGTGTAACTCCCCAGCACAGCCAGCAGCTCAACAGAGCGATTCGCTGCAGGCTGGACGGCCTGAATTAACATTGAGCATATGGAGCCTCCGCCGGAGCGTAAAGCTGATTCATTTAATTTGCTTTCTTCTCGAGGCCTAGACCTTTGTCTCGTCTCTCCTGTACACATCCTTAACTCGGACCTTAATGTCAGGGATACCTACACCTTTCACAGAATAAATAAAGGAACCGTACGTTTCACCAGAATCATAGAAGCGAAGTGGCGCGCATCGTACTTAACGCGGGCTTGTTTTTATTTTGTTATGTCATTCTCTTTTTGTCCCATGTGGCTTTTTCTTAAGCTGTTCTTTCGTTGCGTTTTGAAGCGTCGTCATGTCACTCATTACTTCCCCGACAAGCACAGCCGAGTGAAATACTGAATCAGCGATGACAAAAGTTGTGTCTAGACAGCTAGTCTTTGCACCTGCTGGCTATGAAGTAGGCGTAATGTTTTAGATCTCTTACCTAAATGCGCTCAGATCACAAAGAACACTTCGTACATCGACCAACAAATGCACTTAAACTACAGTTCATGAATGGTATTTTCTTAAGTGTATTTGTGGTTGATGTATTAATTGTAAGAATATGCACGGTATGAGAATATAAAAAGTTCACAAAGAACAAGTTTTTCTCTTACGACGTTGCTAAGAAATTAAGAAACATATTCCCTACTTGGAGATTCCGATGTGATGCCGTGGGAATCAGATATAACTTAAGACTCCTTACGTCACAGGCTCCGACTTTCGAAATTTCAACGAGTGCACAGTTTTGCGTTACACATTCTCCCACATCGAATTTTCTGTCGACGCCATGTTTTCTTTGTAATAACTTAAATTATATCCAGATAATCTTGTCTGAAAATAGGCTCCTTACTTGAGAATTGTCGGTGGAATTAATGAGAAAGTGTTAACTAAGTGGAGATTTCTTTTCGGTATTTGGAATAAAAACACTGGGAAATTTTTTCGAACTTAAACTGTGTCCCAGGTTATCCATGTAATCTGGCCCCATATCCTGAATTAAGCAACCTCTAAACGTGATAACGGAACCGATCGCTGCGCTGTGGAGTGCCTATAGAAACTGCTGCTTGTCTGTCCGTCCGGTTGTCTGTCTGTTCGTCTTTGCGCATAAAACAAACCATGAAACCATGAACGGACTTTCATGAAATTTAACATTGTGGAATTTTGCTGAAACTCGTCGAAAAGTGTGAATTTGGATTTCGACCTTAGAGTACAACTACGAGGACATAAAAAAATCTACACGTTTTCCGGCGTGCAACTCGAGGAAAACTCGCTAGCTACGCACGTATTTACCAGAAAATATTTTTCTACTGGAATTTGTGTAGAAGCATGAACTACAAACTATCGTTTCAGAACAAGTTTCCTGTAAGCTTTATTTTTGCGAAGGCATTAAAAAATCAGACGTTGTGTGTACACTTCGAGCATGTATACTGAGCCTTCAATAGGAGTGCGAGATTTCAGCTTCTTGCACCAATTTTGATATTCATATTTCCTGGTATTTGAAGCCACGTGGACTGTTACAGAGTTACAAAGGCTCCAAAGGAGCTTGTTGCTTCCATCTTTTGTGTAACCCGGAAAAATCCTAGAAGATATGAATCTAAACTAACAATAATCTTCGAAAAATACACGAAGGTTATTGAAGTCTCGCATTGTTAATAATTAAATGAAGCGTCTTTCCACATGAATTTGCAGGCTTACACGCATATGAATTAATATTTTGTTACAATTTAATTGCACGCCCTGCTGTAACCGTTACTTTAATAAAAACAAGGCTTTCGGTCTTTCGGTACGAAAAGAGAGCACGCACCAGAATTATTACACTAAGGTTTTATTTTCTAACTTGTTTCCTTCCTAATTCCACCAACTAATGGCCGACTTCATAGAGCACATTCCTTCTTGAGGTACCCCACACCTAGTCAAGGCATTTTCCACATTTTGTGTAACCCGAAGTTCATTCCGTATTCACAACAGCCCACTACATGTCCCTGTCGTGAACCAGAGCAATCCAGTCCATGGTGATCCATCCCATTTCTTTACGAAGAATGTTTTTATCCTCCCATCTACTCCTAAGTCTTCCAAGTGGTATTACTGTGTCTCCTTTCCTCACCACAACTCTGTATGCATTTATTTTCTCCTCCATGCGTATCGCATGCCACGCCCATCTAATCTGCCTTGATTTGGCCGTGTAAATAATATTTGGTAATGAATGAAGCCATGAAGCTTCAATTTGCTCAGTATTTTTGTTTACTCCGCCCTCTTAGGCCCAGCATCTCCCTCAGCACCATATTCCCAAACACATTCAGCCTGTGTTCTTTCCTTAGTTTGAGAGACCAAGTTTTACGCCCATGCAAAACAAAGTTCTACCTGTACTATCTCTTTTATTTTATCTGCTATTTTCATTCATTCATTCATTCATTCATTCATTCATTCATTCATTCATTCNTATCTGCTATTTTCATTCATTCATTCATTCATTCATTCATTCATTCATTCATTCATTCATTCATTCATTCATTCATTCATTCTTTTCTCTCCTACAGTTGAGTCACCAGCATCCAGACCTATACTCTTGTTTCCTGTGCTGCAGTACTGATGCTGTGGGGTGCGTCAACACAACATCTATCGTAGCTGTGAAGAATGAGAGAGACCCAGAAAGAAACAGACGAGTTAAGCAAAATAAAATACCCCTATCTTATTTGTCCGTTTGACTGACGCCTTGTGTGTATAACTTGTGATCAAAGTTCCCGTAGATGGGGGATCACTTTCATGTTACACGTTATGCATACGTATAATTTACTAAAGATTGAGGATTGATTGGTCGGTGTAACCCTCACCTTCCACACCCCAGCCGATTTGGTTTTTAAATGAATTCTTGCATGTGATTCTGTCTACGGGACAGCACTGAATATCGATCTGCATAGCGCTCATTTCTCGGTTGCGGAAGGCACATTTTATGTTCCCTTGAACTGAGTAGCCAAGAGTCATTATCCCACGAGTAATTCGTGCGAAGTGTGACTCATCGCACCAGGAGAGTCTTGCAGGGTAATTACCGGCTGCAGAAACAGTAGCGCATGCGAAATAACTAACACTGAACGTTTTCACTTAAAAAATTTAATTTACCCATACTTTCATTAGAAGGATCCGGGATAGCTTAGTTGGTTTAGTGAGTAGGTTACTCATTGGACGACCGACGAATTGACCTTCCTTTGCCGGCAGGACATGAAGGTTGTGTCACCTCCAAAGTATCCGAAAAGCCTCTGGAGTCCATCCAGCCTCCTGTCCAATGGATAACGTGCCCACTTGCTCCTTGGTTAGAGGGGCTAGGGCGTGAAGCTAAGCACTCACTCCCATATAGTGCCGAGCTAAAAATGCTTGGATATATACTTCCATTCCCACATGTGCCCTCGTGGTTTGGCGCTTCATTAAGCGCAAGGACAAATTTGCTCTAACTTAGACGTGTTTGATATTTTTTAAACTAACAGTTTTTCCGCCAGTGGATTAGAGAATAAAATAAATAAAATTCTGAAGTAAGAAGCAAGGAAGAGGTCGTCGGGGGGGGGGGGGGAATTAGACATACATTTTTATTAAAAAATCGTCGTCATTGTTGGTAGCAAAGTTATCTTCACTGTGTGTGGCACGTTCCTTTTGACCGAAAGTTTCAAGAAAAGACCCGACTTCAGGAATGTAAACATTGGTGGAAGAAATCGTTATTAATGAAAGTGGACATGAATATATTGTGTGAATTATAGTGGCTTAAAGTAGGGTCTTCTGTGAATACGGTAATGAAAGCTCGTGTCTGGCAAAGAATTGAGCTGATTTACGTGAGTATCAAGTATACAATGAGTCGCGTGAAATGTGGGCTTAGTTAGTACCATATGTTCGATCGCAGCATAATTGGCTGTAATATCGACTGCTTTTATTAGCAGGTGGCCGAGTCATGTAAACACCGAGAGCGTGAAATTAACAGGTACAGTGTCCGGAAGCACTGGCATGACATGCAGTTTTGATGTGGTTCACTGTTGCCATCAAAGCATCTCAGATGCCGTTATCATCATGGCCTTTCTGTCCAGCCACATTACCAAGACAGCAAATTGTTGGTCAGTAGTGCAGTACACTGTAACGCATCTGCAGCCAACTGACTGAGGGATCAGTGTACGACGTCGCGCTGCGAGGCGCCCAGACGCCAGAAATAGACAAGACTGTCTCCCCGTCTCTCCTTACGTTCTCGTTCCTTTTGTGTTGTGTCAATTTTTAAATAGATTGCGCTCGCTAAGTATCACAGCGAGAGGCCTACCTGTCAGCCAAGGGCGAATTCTGAACCTCGGCAGTGAAATCAGGGCGCCACAGTGAGTTATTTGACAAATCGTTGCAAGTGCCTGGGAACACTGATGACAAATAGACACCTAAATGCAAACATGATAAAAAGTACGGCTTGCTCGTATTTTGAATTTCCCTGTTGTTTCAGTTGGGGTTTTCTCTAGCACTCGTACGAAACCTTTTAAGATAGAAGTTTTACGTGAAGATTTATCACAAGAAATGTTGTTATTTTGACTATTATTACCTCTAGTGCTGTTCAGAATAACGGTAAATATTTTTTCCCTACCTCACCTTGATTATCGTGAATTTGTTTAATGTAATATGTTAGCAGAGATTTTTAATTAGGAACCTGCCTTGGCACCGGTACATTATACATAACTTAATTAGCAGAAAAGTGAGTTTACTCGTAGGGGTGTATGCGGCAGTAGGCCTATATTTCAAATGTACAATGGGAGTAGAGAGGAAAATAAATGTTCACGAACCTCTTAGAACACGCGTTTCATTCCAAAACCATACTCGCAATCCCCCCTCCGACAGTGGTACTGGCTTGCTTATTTCCACCGGTTTCAGTGTTGATAAGAACAATTCAATTAAATGTTTAAACACTGTTACACAACGAAAAGTTGTTAAATTTCAATTAGACTAACTTTTCATTCGCGTAGGTAGGCCTGTGCTTATAAAATCAGCAAACTTCTCGTCTTAAGAATTGTAAAGAGAGGCATACAGTGAAAAATGTGTTTATCTGCTAGTTTCACACAAGCTCATATTAAATCCAGGATAAGGAATTAAGGCTGTAGGATTCTTGTAAGTATAATATCATCTTCAGCCATGTATTGGAGAATTAAATACTCGAATGCAGTAACCCTGGAAGAGAAATCGCGTACTGAGGACACTCGCGAAAAAAGAAAATTTGCAGTTAAAGAAGTGTTAAACCTATGCCAATTCTCGTCAAGTAAAAGTGGCTGACAGAGTTATCAGAATGCCAAGTTACGCTAGAAACAACTCCTTATTTTTGAAAACAGAAGTACGATTCAGTGGGAGAATAATATTATGAACCTTCATGAAATTAGGTCTAGGTTAGAGGAAATATGTGCAATTATTTTCAGTTTTATTTGTTTTAAAGTGTGCTGAAAGAGACCGAAGTCGGTTTCTGCCCCTAAGAAATGAGAAGGCCGTGCTCCTTTATAAAGCCGGGTTTTCGGAAATCAGATTACGTCTTACGGGTATTTCTTATTTCTTCCATTTTAATGCGGTTGTTTATAACGCTGCTTTTCTTTCTTGTTCTTGCCTTCTTTTGACATTGATTTATTTTTTCTTTCTACCTCTCCTTATGCAAATACATACTCTCATGCACAAATACTTACATATATCCACATACATATCCTTTAACACACACACACCGATATAAAAAGTGACGTTGCAGATCCTGTCAACCTTGGACTTCAGCCCACATTTCGATTACCTGACACCATGTTGCGGGGCATTTCTTCAAATCTGGTAGCGACAAAATCGGCATAGAAATTCTTTACCATTTGTGCAATAAGTACAAATTTAAAAGTTCCAGTCACTGGAATGTGTCCTTAGCCATTCAAATCCATCCACTTTTTCTTACCCTATGTCTGTCTAAATGCATTTCACACAGTACTGTTTTCCGCCTACATATACGTCTCCCAAAGTAGTCTCTTCCCTTCGGTTTTCCATCTGATGTTTTGCATGAATTTCAATTTACCGTGTTACACGTGTAGTCCATTTAAGGCTTCGTAATCAACTATCCGTAATAATACGAAATATGGACCAAGTTACTAATCTTCTCAGTGTGCAATTTTCTGCATCGCGTTAGTTCCTCCTTCCTAAGACAAAGCACTTGCTGCATCTCCAGTTTCGACTGTTCTCAACACACAGACTCTTCCTTTAGGCTTCAGACTCAAGCTCACAAGCACAAAGGGATCGGTCCAAAGGCACACGATCCGTGCTGTCAGTAGCTTGTCGAATTTAACAATAAAATACTGATTAACAGGCTTCCGTGTTTATGTCGCCAGTCAATAGCTGATTTATGTTTACGTAAAACAGTTCAGCTGTTCGGAAGAAACAAGGTGGGTTTTACAAGGTCAGATCTATTGGATTGCCTTTGTAGTCAGTATACGCACACGTGTGTAAATGGACTTGAATCCAAGAGCAGCATTCTTATTTATGTGTGAATAGAATACCAGATTGTAGTCTTGGGGAGAAGAGGTATGCTTGCAAACGATCAAAGGACGAATGAAGTTTTCGAAATGCTTTGGTGTACATCCGATATGAAATTCTCTGCAGTATCCGAAGGTTACTATCAAAACGATAGAAAGCCGCATGAAGGAAATTCATATTAATGCACAAGTACAGTGGGAAATGAAAGCAGCTGATATACGAAGAAATCCTTAACTAATTAACATTTAATTATCGAAGATCTATCTAGAAAGACGTTATCTCAGTTTTGTTCAGTTCCTCCAAGTAAATACTTGATAGTAACTAAAATAACTGTATTATTTCCATTTCTTCACTCATATTTAGACAGTTGACGTTGTGAACTTACACAGTTGATGAAGCGTCGTTAATTTGGGCTAAACAAAGGGGGAAAAGCTGATGCACGATACAGTAAAAGAGATCCAACTTATGCACATTGTTATTGTTTATTATAAACCTTTGTCTTTTAGTTCACCCCAACATGTTTCGGCAAACAGCTACGCCATAATCGGAAGGGGGGGGTATCATTACAAATTGCGTAAGACGTGTATTAAATGGAAATTATAAAACGGTAAAACAGTTAAAAATATTAAAAACTTCTGTATAATTTTTGTGCTTGTTTGGTGTTATGTTGCTGATTTTCGACCTGGTGTCCTTAAAGCATCTAATCCCAGGTGTATCTGCTGTGGGATATCCTGTGTGTTGGGCCAGATGTGTCGGCTTGTACTGTGGTGCAACACGCCCAACTGGCTTGATGAGCACAGGTCATTAAGTTCCTCGTTATGTAGTCTTCTCCACTCCCCTGTCGCATCGTCCCTCTTAGGCTCAAATATCCTCCACAGCACCCTATTCTCGAACACCCTCAGTCTTTGTTCCTCCCTCAGTGTGAGAGACCAAGTTTCACACCCATACAAAACAGGTAAAACTACAGTTCTCTATACCCTAATCTTTGTGTCTTTGGATAGCAACCTGGAAGACAAAAGATTCTGCACCGAATGATAGCAAGCATTCCCCGACTTCAATCTGCTTTTAATTTCTTCATGAATGAGTTTCTATTCGTTAGGGTTGTTCCCGAAATTTTGAATTCTTCCACCCTTTCAAAGGATTTACTATCTATCTTTATGTTGTGATTTTGTCCTGCATTCTGGTTTCGAGACACGACCACGTACTTAGTATTCTCACATTTACTTCTAGACCAATCTCCTTACTAGCAATTAATAAATCTTCTGCGTTTTTCTTTATACTATATACGCTTCCACCCAATATATTAACATCATCAGTATAAACCAGTAGCTGATGTGTACCATTCAATTTCAAGCCCTCCTGGTTTGCCTGAACCCTCCTAATGGCATATTCTAAGGCAAAGTTGAAAAGCAATGGCGACAGAGCATCTCCTTGTTTCAAACCATTCTTAATAGGAAACGTGTGAGACAGATGTTTGCCTACCCGAACTGTGCTATAGGCGTAAGTATGAAGCAGTGTGTTTAATAGTGCGTTTAATTTTAATTAAAATGTTTACCTTCTCTAGTGCATAAAATTAAATGCACCGCTTCCATTAGATTTTAAAATTATCCGTTGGTCCGCATAACGTTCAAGTTTGAGAGTCCTGCCACTGTGCGTTGATCGATACTGAATATAGGCCTAATTGTTAATTTCACGGCTCACTGGCTGCTAACCGGCCTCAGATTATGTGAAACGTGTATAATGTCATTCCAAAGAAGATTACTTTTTGGTGCTGGGAAACTTTCTCTGATTGTTTTCTGTTATGAATTTCGGATTATCCGACACCATCCTCTTTTCTGCTAGGTAGGAGCTTGCTAGACTTTTAGAGTTAAACTTTTTATGGAGGCTAATAAGGCACATTTCTGCAAAACCAAAAAGAGAATAAAAGATGACAGTGATCAGTCACACAGACTAACACCTGCTGGGTTGTGTTTGCTGAAATGTGAGTAGTCAGAGGTGGGACACAGCAGGATTAATATTGTGATATTGCCCACAATAAAATAGCCGTTTCTTATGCGTCACATACTCTAAGTGAACTACGAACATAATTGTGAGTAACGGTACAAAAACGTGATCTTTCAGTACTTGGTAATACACCCCTGAATCACATGCGCGTAACAGCGGGTCTACAGCTACCTTTCTACCGTCTTTGTTTCTGCAACCATTATCGAAACTCACTACCTTGCTTTCGCTTTATATTCAATTGACTTATATCCTCTATGAATCCAACCAGGAGCAGAATCAAAAGCAGACATCCGTCACAGAAAGGCCTGTCGTAACGCTGAAATAAAGATTTCCAGGGAGGCCTGATGCACGTAAATGTGCTATTGGCTCATCCAGAAACCTCACGTGGAACACTTGTAGACTGAACCCCGGCCTCGGGTGCGTCTACTCACTTAACTGCAAGATGTACCCTACATACACCAGCAGTCTCTCCAGTCTAATCACTTTTCCGATTTGTCTCGGATATTACTAAGTTTTAAATGACATTTTATATAAATGCTTTTTTTTTAATATATGTCCATTGTGTCTTAATATATTTTCCATTATTTAACTCAGAAAGTCAGTTACATTTAACTACTAAGATATTTTGGGTTTTGCATATTCATTGTTCTTAACAGAAATTAAATCCGGACCTGAAGAATTAGAACACATAAGCGAGATATCTCATGTGTACCATACAAAGCACTAACATTTAAAGTGCCTGAGATCCCTGCAGATGTTTCTTACAAATTTTCAGGGCTTATAACCAAATATAATCTGGTTGGACCCAATCTGGCTGCAAATAACCTACTGAGAAGTTGTCATGTATCATTTTTGTGCTGCGTCTGCCGTTCTAAGGGCTGACGTCTCAACACATGAAAAGGGACCAAGGAGCGTAAAGATACCAAATCAAGTCACTTTAATTTCCTGGCTTTTTAGCAAGATGGATATCCTGGTCATGATCACACCTAGTCCCTAGAGCACATCACATGGTATCTCCATGGCAAATACGTTTTGAATTGTATAAATCAGTATCACTTTCGAGAAGTGCGCTGTTTAGAGGAGGGCCTTGTGTATCATCACCATCATTCAACATTTATTGTTTGTGTCTCTATCTTGTTCCGATTCCGAATTAATTAATAAATGTACGCATTTTCAGAAAGAGGAAGGATCTCGAATTAAGGAATGTGTAATAAATTTTTAGTTGATCATTACTCGGCTAGTCAAGAAATTTTCCTCCTTTTGTGGGAATTGCCATGGTCGCAAAACCAGGTACTGGACCTTATCCTCAGCTTACTGAATTCAGTCCACAATCTGATAACCTGCTTTTCTTAGGTTCATTTGAATATTATCGCGACATTTTGATGTAGGTCTCCCTAGACATCCTTCTCACCTCTGTGTAAAGTAAGCTTATTGAATCATGAATGAAAGCGAAAAACACCATTAGAGATTTATAACATGGCAAGCTAAAATTATTTCTGTGTATTGTTATTACCATCACCATCATCATCATCAATTTATTCGACATTTTACTCGGCCTAAGTTTGTCGGTTTGGACAAAACCCCTAGTATTCTGCTCAAAGCTGTTCTGTGACGTTTGCTTCCTTACTAGATTTGTGTCTTGAAAGGGACATCTCCATTTACGTGGAAAGAGGCGGCGGTTGTTTCTGTCTTCCTTTTGGAAGGGCAACAGCGCTCTTGTGATTAACTACCAACCAATTTCAGTTTTAAATAACTTGTTCGTTCTTGTTTTATCGTAAATTTAAACTGCACCCGTCTCAGCGAGGATTTATTAAATTAAAATCAGCTGTAACCGGTTCAATTAGGTAATTAAACGGTCACATCTACCGTCTGCTCACAACGGCGGGTCGAGTCCATTTCATTCAAGCCTTTGATAAAGTTCCACATTATTTCGCACGAAATAAAGTAAAGATTTTGGACTATTTCCAGAATGTCACTTGGTTCTGCAGTTATGTACCATCTACAGCCGCTTCTGTGTGTGCGTGCGTGCGTGCGCCTGTGTGGTGCAACAAGGCTGTTTCGAGAATTTCATGAACTCGGTATTTAGGGGAATGTAAGTTATTTCTGTAACACTAGTACGTAGCAGTAGCAGTTTTAATTGCCATCCTAGTGATGTTTCAATTCTGCTAACGACTGTGTGTTAAAGATTCCGCCATTATGTGTGGCATTAGGCCGAATGTTCTTCAACAAGATAATTTTATTTCCAACGCATTAAACCTCTTAGGCCCTATTTTTTTCATAACATCTAATGGCTCTTCCTTAAGCCTACATACGTTGCTTAAATTTGGACGTTGCTTAAATTTTGACGTAGCTTGTGTACGCCGCTGTCACTTGGAATAACCTTACATTGCCAAATTCCACTTAATTGGAAAGCACAAAAAGGAAATTTTTTCAGATACTTGTTACAGTCGTATTTATGGATCTGACGTTCCTGATTATTGTGATTTCATCCTGGAACGCTTAAATTGAGGGCTCTTTGTTACAACTGACGATAATTTGATGATTTATTTCTTTGTAATATTTTCAGTACACGATAAACTGCTGTTCTGACACTGGTACTCTTTGTCTTCGTGTGCCACTTAACTCAATGAAGCAGTTCCCGTTTTTAGTGTAAAATCCAGTGCGTCAGCGGGTGTGTAAACACTCTTCATAGCGTGTGCCAGTTCTTTTTACGTTTTAGAAGAAATGCTACTTCCTTGTGTTTACCTTTCGTTGGTAATTTTTAAGCCCAATGTTTTTTTTTGATTTGCTTTCTATTGTTGCTAATTTTATTTACTTGTTTAATTATTTTATATTTTATTGGTGCGCAGTCGATTAAATGCACTGAAGTAAATTATTTTACTACAATTTAATTTATCGCAGCTGTCCTGCACTTTAATCAATTAATGATATTGCTGTCAGTGTTACTGCTATCGTAATCATCAGCGCCATTATAACCCTCTGCAGATAGGGAGAACAAGAACCCTTCCAGCGACCAAGTTATGCAGGTGTCTTGATTAGACTTGTATTTCCGAAGATATCTGGTTCGCATTTTTCGGCACACTGGCCATCATGAACGAATATTATCTTCTTTTGTTCAGTCTCTCCAGACAAATGTGGGGAAAGTATGTCAATTAGGCCACGAGCGCTTCCTTTCAAATGCACTCCAGTGCGCTATTCGTCAGTTACCATACATTCGACCGACATTGTCGTAAAACAATCCATAAAAATTTTGTATTCCTCCAATGCCGCCCCCTTTTGCAAATTTAATTTTTGGAGATATAGTTATCGCTATTATCTCAACAGTCCTGTTATTTGAACTACACTTTTCTCTTCGTTGAAAGCACTGCAGATTCTGAAACTGATTGTCACGTTTCCTTCAGACGCAATGACTCTTCAGAAACAGGCAGCAGATCAATATGGCCTTCACTTTCGGCACAGTTGCACCCGCAGAGTGGAGGAGTTTGTGATGATGGTTACAGCATGTTTATTTTGAAGGCTGGATTCCTTGTTGCAGCTTGTGTAGGAGATTAGGCATATTTCACCTTTTTCTACGGCTGTAACTGATCAGGATGTTTCGCTTGTTTCAGCTCGGGTTAAGGTTGACAAGATGAATTTTTTAGGCGTTCAGTACTAATTCCTTGTTTGGAACTCTTCATCGCGTGTTCTCATGGTGATCAAATAAAAAAGAATGAAATGGGCGGGACATGTAGCACACCCAGTTAGATAATAAATTTATACCGAGGAGTTTGGTGTGGCGTTGAGGCTCTTGACTTGTATTCAGGAACTTCCTGTTTCGAATTTCGGCCGTCATGACCATCGAATATACGAAGTAATTTTTAGTGAAACCTGATAGTCGGCGTTTTGTGGGGAAACATGCAGTTTATTGTTGAAAGGAGTTTGTTGTGTACTAAATAGTTGTGTTTAAGGGTAATCCTATTAACTAGTCATACACGGCGTAAGGTTTTTTGAACTTTCTCTCTGTTTCTCTAAGGAAATGGCAAGATAGAACTTCGATTATTGCACGACCGTTTCCAGGGCTGCACAAGTTAGGGGAGGGCGAATTCATTTTTACGGTAGCGCCTAATATTTGCTGGGCCCCAGTAGGGAACTTCCTTCATGTCGCCTTTCTGGCGCCTAGAATTTTGAGATGGCTGCTAGATTTTTGTAAGATTGGTTCACCCCTAACAATTTCCTTCCAAATCCTTTCCAATTCATAATTCACCAGTCATCTGACTATGGGCACTGTGTAGTCTGCGATATAGATAGAGTCTAAGGTGAAGAACAGACAAATGTTACGCAGTGTCAGACGGACATCGCAAGCAGAAGCCACGTTTCAGCCCTAGAAGTGACTTTATTATGTATGTTGTAACAATATATGTGAAGCGAAATATTAGGCTAACCTGGCTTGGGATAGGTTCCAGTTGTGGGATCTTGTAAACACAGTAATAAACCTTCGCGTAACATGACATGCGAGGAATTCCTTCGGTATTTGGGGAACTTACCAAGAAGGAATCTGCTCCACGGAATCAGTAAGCCTGTTGTTCCTGTAACCTGTTCGTTGCGAGTCTTCAGTTATGGAGACTGACAGGTGAAAGTGAAACGTCAGGCGCATCTTTCACGAAAATAATCGATATGAGACTGTGTAGAGACTGGAGGTCTGGCTCCGGTCATTCACCCACACACACTGAACTGTCAGGTAATATGTAGGCCCTGCTCAAAAGCGTGCTTAGCATTGCGGTTAGTGGAAATTGTTTTCTGACTGCAGCTGTGTTTTCTATGGAACGTTTCATAAACAACTAACCTAATACTGCAGGACGTTTTACAAGTTTACGCTTTCAAGGAATAAGAATATTCAACAAAAGACCCACCCTTCGGCTTTACCCTGAGCCAGTTTAACCTTTTAAAGCCTAGCGGTAACTTTACGTACCACCAGGTTTAATATTAAAAAATTCTACGTGGTGCTCACATTGCGTTTATGTGTTTTGTGCGGATCTCAGAACAAACAGCAACTTTGCCTTATAAAACATTAAGAGACTGGTTTTTATAACCGAAGTGGAGAGTGTTTACAGCGCGGTACGCACTGAGTCCTTATACAAAACAGATACGCTTCGTCTTTAAAGGGTTAATTGGGTCCAAATATTCATATAGTTTTTCCTTAAATGTTAGGACATCTTTAATGAAATCCACACAACAATGGTTGCATCTGTCTCCATATTTTCGAATCAGTTTCTTAGAATCCTATCTAATATTTCCATCCGTGCTACATGCCTTCCATTGCGTCTACTGTATTCCACTATTTTTCCCCGATAACAATGTGAAGTAAAGCGAACCCAGTACAAAGCCAGGTACTGTGAATTTTTCTCTGTACGTCTGTACTTGATGTCTCTTATGTCGAAATATTCTAGTAGGCGCTTCGGTAAAATGGGTTCTCGCTTCAGAGTCAAATCTTGGGCATAAAAGCGTTACTTAAAGTTTAGATTTTTAGACATTATGTGGGGAAATAAAATATTTTAAACTGAATAATAACAAGATTTTCCTGTATACGATATACTCTTATTTTTATATGAATATAATTTCCGCTTGTTACTTCCGTCAAATAAATGAAGAAAAAAGAAAGACACACAGTTCAGACCTTGTGAAGCACGAGTATGAATAGTTCCTGCCTGTTTGGCAGTGACAGTCTGGTAATGTTGCATATCCGTGTACCTGTGTACACAGGATATACCATATTACTGGACATTTGTGTTACGTATTAAAAATAATCATGCACATTGGGTAAGTATTATTAGGTGTGTACAAAGTATTTGTGATGTACGGATAAGTGTCTATTGTGCAAGGAAAATATGAGAACGAATGGCACATATCAATAGAGTGGCCAGTCGTTACGTTAAGATGAAAGTGATGCGAACATCCGAAACGTCGGGTGGGATCTATATTGAATACACCTTTGGATAATTAACTAAAGTCTTTATAATTGGCATGTAGCTAATGAACAACAAATTTCTTATTAATTTCAGCATAACGTTGTGTGTCCAACTGAAAGTAACGTGTCAGTCTTTCTTTCCATTTCAACTTCACATGTGCCAATCAAAGCACACCGGTCGGTATAGTAAGATATTTTGGTATGTAGGCTTTCTTGGCGTTATTGTGCCAGCCAGCGTACGAATAGGAGGGGCAGTTTGTGAGTAAATATGGTGGATGAACGGCAGTTTTCACATCGCGAGGTATGAGGTTCTCACATTGTGTCTTCTGGGATGGTATGCCGTACTTACAAATGTGTCAAAGATTCGAAGCACGTCCATCTTGGCGGTCATTACTACGATCCTTCGAAACGTCGATGACTACTGATCGGCACGATATAACAGCCCACAATACCTGAGTCCTCAGTCTTTACATCCCTTGCTTGCTTACTTCAGCTGTAAGCAGTTTTGCCGTGCGAACCACGGTTTACAAACAACACAGCTTTCTCTTTGCCTCGGAACTGCTGCCAGTGGCTGTACCTACCAGCAAGGTGCGCAACAATCATACGGAACTTCCTCCTCCCCATGGCGCCATGGAGTCGCCGGGCTGTATGCCGTAATTCCGCTATCATGCGGCTGTTCGTTATGCATGGTTAACCTATCACACCTGACAGTCACCCCTTACCCCTCCGCTCACTAGCTGTCACAGTTATTCGACAGTGATGACGTAATGACCCTAAATTGCCGTCCATCTATGACAGAGATGGCAAGGTCTGCCATATTTAGTCACATTCCACAACTGCAGTAGTCCTTCGTTTACGGGTTTCGAATCATTATCCGGAGGAAAAACTGACGTAACGTCATGTTCTTTTCATCCGTGTAACGGTGTGTTGGTTCATTGTCTTACCGTTGCCGGTAGGGCTCGAAAGGGTTATGGTAAAGACGAACGTGGCGGTGGCAGTTGTCCAGTAAGACAGTATGTGACTAGACTAGACTGCTTCATACATTCACCCTTCCTTCTAGCCATTCGGTTCTGTCGGGCTTAAAACGACCAGAGCCTGAAAGTCACCTCTGTCGAGTGCTGACATTGTGTAATATTACCTGCACCCTTCCTATATCCCTTCGTGGCCAATTGATTTGCTGCCACGAAGAATTGTTCTGTCTCCTTACCGTGTCTAAATTTTTGAATTCAAAGAATTCTTGCGGGCTGATTGTGTTTTTTTCTTTCAGGTAAGTTGAAGGTTCTTCCATAACCGCGGGATTTTTCTGTGACGGGGAAGGAAAGCGTGTGTAAGTTATCACAGTGCTATTTGTGAATTTATCTACATCATAACTTAATATTAAACGAAAACCTGCCTTTACAGGGGGAAAATGTCTGGACTCGGTCATATATAGTAAGCGATAATTTGGCTGGGCATGTGAAACTAGGTGCAGGGATTGACTGTTAACTCTAGCTAACATTTCTGCATTGGACATTTGTTTTTTACGTGTTAATAGCTACAGATGTGGAGAGAGCGCGTAACGGAAAACGTAAACCTGGGACATTTAAAGCAGATAGCAATTCTACGTAGAGAAAATGTGCACTTAAGGGGTCACTGCTCTCTGAACTTATATATTTATAATTCTGTACAGCCCCATTCCTGCTGCCAAATATGGTACGTAAAATTACGACGGAAAGGAGCCTGCAGTAGTTCTCAGAACATTTCTTTACACCAGTTGTTCATGACTGACACGTTGCCCACCTGCTTTCAATACTTTGTACACCTGTGTGAAAGTAATCACAGATTAGACTGAGAAAGAAAATGACAGACGAGATTGAAGATCTTACTATAGTATATATGAAGCGCAGCGACATCCGTGAAATAAAGTACTTCTTGACAAGCTGACAATCACGCAGCTTATCAGTAAATTCTCCTACGTTTTTGGAACGCACATTTTCGTTGCCGCGTTTGCGAGAATCCGCTCCTGGTCTCACTCATTCTTGAGCCAGGTAAATCCAGTTGAATCCATCACATGCTCTTTATTTTAAGACGTTCCCATATTGCGCTCAGTGATACAACGGTTTTTCGTTTGACAAACACGGAATAAATTATTATGGGCTGTATATGTACCTCGTCTGTCCCACTGTTAGGAGTGTCCCGCCCTTTACGTCTTCCATGATGTAATGACCCTAATCAAATTTGAGAAAGACTTTTGAAGTGCCTTATTCATCTACGTTGTGAATTACGGAGATTTTATGGCGTCGATAATAGATGAATGAAAGGCTACAGAAGATTAGTAGGAGAATTCCGAAGAACTCAGACAGGGATTTGTCCCAGTGCCATTTTCCGCAAGAAGTCCCACATGGACTGGCCTGGTATCTAAACCGGCCCTCCACTTTGAGGGACCAGCGAAGACTACAACTGACGGATTAATTGTGCAGATTTCTGCCTCTCGCTACTCCTTTTTGTAATATCGCTCTACTAGTGGGAGTCGGGATAGCCCAGTCAGTATAGTGCCTAGGCTATGTGCTGGACGAAATGCTGTTTGAATCCCAGCAGAATCAAAAGATTCATGCCTTCTCCAAAACCACCTGACCGGTTGCGGGATCCACCCCGGCGTCCTATTTGTTGGGTATCGGATGATCATTCCGCATGTGTAACGTGGCCTTTTTCATTTTTAAACAATGAAGGAAGCAAGGAATGAACATGAAGGGCAGTGAGGCAGGTAGGAGTGTTACGAACTCTTTCGAAAATTGTATGTATACTTAAAATCGAATTTCAACTTCCTGCTTTCGTTACACAAGTGTCTGGAAATGTCAGGTTGGGTGACTTTACCTTCTATATCAATATGTATAGTGCTTCAGGTCTGATCTCACTTTGCTTTTATCAAAGCACCACCCTGAAGATGAATTACATACCCGTGTGTCACCGTGTTATTATCAATCTTCAAGCATTTCTTACTAGCGACAACTTCCAACGTGTTTCTATGAGAAGTATCAAATAAGTGAACTTTCTGCACAATACTTATTGGAGAAAGTTCTCTGTGACGTGACATTTTGTGAAGTACCAGTAGAGAAAAGGATAGAACTATTTTCTAAAGAAAATCGGTTCATAGTGGAAGTGTCAGGCGTGGAGATGCTTTAACAGGTCTGTGATATCGTGGCAAGTGAACTCTCCCCGCGCGTCTAAATGTTAGCATATTTCAGTCACGGCCTGATTTGTTGTAACAGGTGAAGTACAGGCTGCATGTACGTGCGTGAGTTTGCAGCACCACTTTGCGGAATGCAACATTCTTTGTTTTTAATTAGCGCCATGATACAGCAGCTGGAAGCACTGATAACTATCACATGATGCAAGATGATCTCTACATTTATGGAATCCAAAATTTATTATTGTATTAACAGAGGCTTGTCATTAGGTCACGACTTGGTCTACTTCAGTCATTTTCCTGTATTTTTATGCTTTTTCTTGAAGATCCACTTCAATATTACTTCCAGTTTATGTGTAAGTTTTTCTGTGCCTTTGGGGAAGTCTCCGTCCACCTTTGTTCAAGTGTATGTCAGGCGTTTAGCATATTCCGTCCATTTAATTATTCGTGATATTTTGATGCTTTTCAACCCGGCGTGCATTTATAAACAAACAGTAGCGATAACAGTCGAGTGAAACTTGAGTATGTAAAACTCTGAGTCACGTGTTTCGGCTTTTTATGTAGGACATTGTCATTTTGTACAGTCATTTGAATATGCACTATAGGACGTGTGTAAAATAAAAGTCAGGTACGATATTTCAGTGGCAGAGCTTATAGTGATTGAACCGCTATTAGCTCACGATATTAAATAAATCTATACAAATTATAACACTAGCCATTATTCAACTTATGGAAAGTTGTAATACAGGCTGCTGAAATTAAATATCCTCTTAAGTCTGAATGATCATTTTTCTCTCTCTGACGGCAGTCTACAGAAATTAAATATTCCTGCAGATGGAGCAGACATACAGACACTTGATGCTGGATATTAAAGTGGATAGTGGAGACGAAGAAGCACAAATTTTATCGAAGATTTAGTTCAGTCCAATTTCATTATGTTACTTTTTACAGCCGTCAGCGTGTGAGTTTGCATGCGTAGAATATTTACGTTATCTTGTGTGTTTACATGTAAACTACTTAAATGCTTCTGTATAAAATCTAGCTGTCATTTCTGCCAGAAGACGAAAAATATAGACGGAGTTAAGGAGTTGACGGCATCTACAGCGTGTCATAGGGGAAAGGAAATTTCTGAAGAACGAATTTGTGAAATAGGGCCTGTGTTGTCTCCTGCACAATACATCTTGCCTGTTTTGGTTTCTTCATTATCTTAGGAAAATTTTTGAGGTATAACTCAACTGACAGGGAGGAAAAACTGCTTCTTAAAATCCCACAAATTTGTAAATTCTTGACGGACGTTCTTCAGAAGCCTAGCAGATAAAGCGCAGAACGTTCGAGCAACGTGGACCAACAGCAGCACATAACCTGTATGAGTTAACACAAACAGCCATTGTGCTTCACATTTTTATGACTCCATTTGTCTGTCTTCAGACATAGACCTGTGCAGGCCTTTTAAGTCTAAACTAGTATCGATTAGATGTATAGCCGATATTAAATTACCTTGTGGCAGGTTATGTGCCTGTACCCAACTGTCACTAAGTATCGATTAGGTTGTTCTTTTGCAGACAGCACCATCTACGCCGACCCCGACCCCCACCCTCACCCCCACCCCCCACCACCAAACGACTCACAGCAACACATTTCACTTTCTATAGTCAGCGGACACTTAAGTTCTTCACCGTAATAAAACCAAAACTTCCTTGTCTCTCTTCTCCCCTCCCCCCCGCTCCCGCCTATTTTCTCATTTCTTTCTTTTTCATTCAGCTTTTCCTTTTTTCTCGTTCCTTATTTCGTTCTTTTCGTTTTATTTTTATACTACCTTCTCACATTGTCTCTTTTTACACTTTCGTTCTTTCTGGATGAATTTTATAATACTACCCCCAGAGAAGCAATAGCAGGGACATAAGAATTCCAAGCATAGGAAGCTGTTCCGCAATCCAACGGAATAAATCTGTATATACCTGCACAGTCTGAAGATGGACATCCTGTTGTGTTGAGAGACAAGTGAAGCAAATGGCACAATAGGCCGTCAATCACAACTATTTTTTGTTAGACAATACCTTGTTAATGTCTAAAACGTACAGTTCAGTAACAGGTACGACAGGTGTGAAGAACACTATCTTCTGGGATGACGCCGTGCAGTCTGATTGAAATTTACCAAAGATGTGTGGAACCTACTGAATCCGTGTTCCCTGTACAGAAGAGAAAACCTGCATCCTGAGGATAGACGTTGTGTGTTTTCAGACACAGCCGCAGAAGACCCGCGTTTAACTGAGCACCACAGAAAATTTGCAGAGGTTGGAGAAGGTGTATAGATTTCAGAATGTCTGTTTGACGCCGAGCGCCGCGAAGGCAGACGTCTGTGTCGAGGTTGTAGAGACGTATGGAGCCAGAGGGGCTGGATATCGATTTGGGTCCGGCGGACCAGATAGCTGCTCCCTGCCTCCCGCATGAACGTGTCATACTGGCGGACGGACTGGGGGCTGTCCGGCTGACTGACAGACTGACTGACTTATCGGCTGGCTGGTTGGCTGGCTGATTTACTGGTTTGCTGATCATATTTTTCTGTCTTTCTAGCCACATGATCTTTGTCTCTTTAAATTTTCAGTACCTTAATATTACTTTTAATCGAAAGTGTGACCTAAGTTTGAAAGCGACAATAGAATATATCTAGGGAGAGATTCGCGTTTCTCTGCCAACTTCGGAGGTAACAAAAGCAAGATTTTACTGTAGTGAAAAGTAAATACATAAGTAGGAGACCTGAAGCAACTGTATAAAAGTTTATTTGTATCCAGTATATGTCAGAGTACAAACACTACGTTATGCTGAGTTGTCTATCTGCCACATTTAATTCGACCTTCTAAACGCAATATGTTATTCTGATGTCACTCTATCCATTACCATTTTTTCCGTCTATACAACGACGGGGAAATTGAAGTTTCACTATGCACAGGACAAAACAAAAAACAAAAAAAAACAAAAAATACTGATATATGTTTTTGTAGCGTTGTATACTGCATTCGTTTATGACGCAGGATAAAGCGACTTAAAAACATGGACAGAGAACTTCATAATACACGAGAACGTGAAATACCCGGACCTGTAAGTTGTAAAGGACTGCAGGAATACGCTAAAATACTGATAACTGAACCAGCAACAGGAAAATCAATAAACCCTGCTAGAATGTTCTTCTGCGTGCAATTCTAATTTACAATTTCATTTACAACGAAACTGAGATTTAGTTTCCAAATGTTAAATGTGTAGACATCGTGCAAAAAGAGTAACATGTTTTTATACACCTCCTGTCAGTAGATAGTGGTACTGAAATTAGGATCTTAGCTTAAGAGTTATCCCGAAAGAAGACGTTCTTGTTTCTTAGACGTTTTTGTACGGGATGTGTAAAATGAGCACAAAATCTGGAGGTAGTGTCTGTCGTTTTGACTGAAGTTCCTTTTGGCTTCGAACTTAAAGTAATTTGATTAACTTAGCTTTATTCAATGGAGGTGAGAGACTCAAGATGAAATGTTTATTATTTACTTTATTTTAATAAAAACAACGAACGATTCAAAGAATTCATTCCGTTCACAAAGCTTGAGTTTAATAGAGGAACTACATTTTGTGCAACAGTTGTCCCGATTTGGACTTCAAGTCTTACTGCTGAGCAACTTGAAACAAAA